>JABSTQ010003149.1:0-64271 GCA_013358835.2 Ixodes persulcatus
TGATTTGATTGAACTGAAACGCGGTCCGATCCGAAACCTTGCGGGCCAGCAGCTCTCACCCGAGCGTAGATCTGCTCGCGTACTTTAATCTTGCTGCTGGCTCATCGCTTCGAATACGCAACACACCGTTTATCGTAGTCTGCTGCTTCGATATTGAGTTGTACAATAGGATAAACTCGAAATTTGTTGCCCAGTTCCTCCGCGCAACTGCACGTACGTTGCTTGCGCACGTCACGTGGTTCGCACATATAATTACTATGTCGAGCACGTTGGGGTTGATATAAGCATTGCTGGTTGCATTTTGAGCAGCTGAAAGCCACTCAGAAAATATCAAGGACAACTATCTTCAGAAACATATGGCGTGCTTTTTGGTTCTCACTAAGGCCAAGTTTTCGCATCTGATACACTGTTATCCCATCTATACCTAGGTTCCGAACCACTCATTTCATCTGTGCTGCTAAGCACAATTGAAATTGCTCCCATGCTTGTCTACGACACAAGCTGAAGTGCAAGGAATCCGATCTGAGCTGCTCCCAGCCTGCTCCAAAACAGCTGTTTCAGCTGCTCCCGTGGCCGCTCCCAAGTACATTTCACGAGTTCCACCCCTGCAACGTCATACTTAACCCTTTACTGCACCTTGTTGCATATTTGCAACATAGCAATAAACGACAATAAAACATCTACAAAATGCACTTAGTGCTGGCTCCGCGCGTTGTTGCATTTCCGCAACATACATCCGCGAGGCGAGCCGTCCAGTGCTGCCATCTGTACTCAGCGGGGGAAACTGCTCTCTAAAAAGCATGACAGCCACCACGTGGACGCTCAACAGTCACACAGGTAAGCCTTGGCTACTGTATATCACTTTCTATTCGGTGTAATGCAAAAAAAAAATTTGCCACTCAACTCTATGTCTTGCTGATTATGTAAATACTAAGACCTTAAAATTATCGACGAAGTTTGTCTTTGGAAGCAAAAAATAGCAATGTTGCACAGATGCAACAATGTGCAGGACGATGTTTTTTCTTTCGTAGAGCGGACACGATGGACCTCAAACTGTTTTTACAGCCGTGGATTCCTTCGGACAGCGAGGACAGCGAACTATCCAGCAGTGACGATGACTCTGACTGTAAGTTGATGTTTTTTCTGTGAAAATCCAACGTTTTTTTGCGTGGAGAGAAAAATTACAATCAGTGTAGCTTTATTGACAGAGATTTTCAGAAGAGACGATCCTTCGTCAAGTGTAACTATACAACAATTGCAAAGTTGTAGGTGTGTTTTCATGTTTTCAAAGAGCACATTTAGAGCCGCTAGTGAAGATAGTCCCATATACAATGTAGAATTTCTCTCCAAATTATTTATTTTACCGCTCATTGTATGCGTTGTATGAGACGCTGTAATTTTCTGTACCCAGATGTCCAGCCCACTGCAAACTGTAGTGCCAGTTCAAGCGAGGCGAGTACAAGCTCTGACGAAGAGGAACTCCCGCAAGCCAACCAGCTGATCAGTCGTCAACTCAATCTAAGAGAAGAATTATCTGGAAGAATGCAAGCCTGATGCGGGATCCTGAAGCAGTCAAGTTCACTGGACAAAAAGAGCTTCCACAGGAAATTTTAGAGTTGGAAAACCTTTTCAATACTTCAAGTTCATCTTCCCAGGCGCTCTTATTTCGCTTATTGCAAATGAGAGCAATTTGTACTCGGTTCAGAAGGATGCCAGTAAGCCCCTCTGCACCAGTGCCGAGGAGATTGAAGTTTTTTCTAGGCACCTGCATGTGGATGTCTATAATTCAGCTGAAGAACACTAGGTTTTTACTGAGTGAAGCTACCAGAGTAAGCCAAGTAGCTGACAACCTCACGCTGACACGCTTCGAACAGTTAAGCACACCTTCACTTTGTGGACAACAGCTCTCTCGGCCCAGAGATGATCCTGATAGAGACCGGCTTGCGAAGATACGACCGCTGATCGATGCTGTAAATTATCAGTTGTCGCTGATACCGCTTGAAGAGCACTTGTCTGTGGATGAACAGATTATACCTTTCAAAGGCGCAAGTGCACTGAAACAGTACTGTCCCCGAAACCAAAAAAATGGGGGTAAAAAGTATCTTTCTCTCAGGAGTAAGCGGCTTCTCATACAAGCTAGAACTGTACACGGGACGGAGAACTCTGCCCCAAGACGTGCAGGAGAGCCTGACTGTGGAGCAAGCGGAACATTGTTGTTCGGTTGTGCAGGCTAATCCCAAGAGGAGTCCACCACAAAGTGTACTTTGATAACTACTTCAACTGTCCACCCTTCAGGTGTACCTGAAAAAAGAAACCGTGCACTGCATTGGCACAGTCCGAATCAACCGAGTAACGGGAGTCAGCATGCCGTCTGACAAGGAAATGAAACAAAAGGAAGGGGAAGCTTCGAAGGGAAGCTTCTTTTCGGACCAGTTTGGGACCCAAAGTGCTCCGAAAGACGGCATTGTACATCTCGGGCGCTGATGGGAGACGGGGGGGGCCGGAGTCCCGCCCCAACGGGGGAGGACCGATCCCAAAGTAGGAACTTTCGCTCAACATGGTGGATTCTCAAAAACTTAGGCGACCACGGGCACGGCCGCAGGTGAGGGGATTGACCGCACTGTGCGATGTTTACGGCTCTTGAACAACGGACCACAAAAATTTGGATTTACCGCTGAGCTGCCGCTCGAAATGGTGAGACCACATCGGTTCCTTCATGACGGACGCAAATGCAATTTTAAAGGAGGACAACCGAAGAAAGAAAATACGACGGTCGACCATCAAGGGAAAGAATGCGGCGTATAGAGTGATTGATGTGAAACGTGCTCGCAGTGGGTCTTGTCGTTTTTGTTTCGGAATGTAGAGACAAATAAAATGTTTTCAAACATGGAAGATCGTTATCGCTGACCCAAATGCAAGCTCCCAGAAACGGAACAGTTGTGGCGGCGCCCATTGACGGCGATCGTACGCTACAGTCGGCAATCGGCGCCTCCACAAAGAGTGGGTTACAACATTGATGGTCTTGGGAAGTGAGAAATTGTGCACGAAATTAATGGGTCAAACCGGTTATACAGTCCAACGGGGATACAAAAGTTTGACGCAGGATTGGAAGAGGGTGCAGAAAGGTTCCTAGGCCTGGTGGCACAAGCTACCATCTAATATAGAGGGCACAGCCACCAGCATCCATCCATCTACGTAGCCACTGCCGGCAACTCCATCGCCGCTGGTTCGAACATTCCACCGTCCCCGCACTGTCTCGAATTCGGCACGGCGCTTGCGCCGGGACGGGTCGAGGAGCCCGCTTGTGTGAATGAGGCCTCAGGGGCTCGACACTG
This sequence comes from Ixodes persulcatus, assembly GCA_013358835.2. NCBI lineage: Eukaryota > Metazoa > Arthropoda > Arachnida > Ixodida > Ixodidae > Ixodes > Ixodes persulcatus. Next base: position 3,336 of record JABSTQ010003149.1, read on the forward strand.
AATGGTTATGGGAAAGTCGTGTGACCAGAGAGGTAGGCGAAAAGGAGCTTGACCACCCGTGTGCAATGAGGGGGAAGAGCTCGAGTGTATATGAGGTTCTGGAAGATCGCCAGGTTTGTCAGCCCGATTAGCGGTTAGTATCGCTCCGTTCTAGGAACAGTTATCAAGTGGACACGTGGTACGCGTTAAACTATCTGATGAAGAGTGCCGCGAACGTAGGCATCTTACGTCTGGAAACTGAGAGTATCGCTAGACGTTTGAGATGCTAGAACATTTCACATATGCAACACAATTGCCTAACAATTGTGTTGTACAATTAAGACACAGTTAAGGGAGTACGGGGGGAAACGGCAATTAAAGGAGTACAGGGGGAACCGGGTTGGTCGTGTTTTGAGAGCAGGGGATAATTAGTAAATTGAAGTTTGAACAAAGGTTACTGGAGCAGAGGATATGGGCTAGGCACAAGAAATATACGAGCAAATATGCACGAAAATGTTTAGACGCAAAATTGAGAAACTGAACCTGAAATTTTCCATTTAAATAGGTAGTTACATACTGGTGATGGGGCTGAGCAGACTAATTCAGTGGAAAAGTAAGTCAAAGTAAGAGAAAGGAAAATGTGAGAGGAAGAATGCAAGGGAAATCTGCTTTAGCAATGTACAGGTCACAAGAAACGGGGTATAAGAAAGGAAGGGGTGTTCGATAATTCCCGTGCAAGCTCTTCACTGTTTTGAGGTGAGAACGAGGGTGTTAAGGACAAAGGTAGATAGGGCTAAATGTCAAGAAATAGACATTTATGTGTCATACACCATAGTGATACATAGTGAGACTCTAGAACATACGGTTTTGAAGTGCAAGGGGCTTCGTCCTGCCGTCCACGAAGGAGTAGTGGATTTGGCAAGAATGCCAAGATTTGCTGGCGAGGATGGAAGAATGGAGGAACGAAGGATTATGATCACAAAAATTGTAGGAGAGGCGATTGGTGGAGAAGGTCTAGAGAATCGTGAAAATGCGCAAAATTGTGGGGTAGCCGATTTAAAAAGACGTAATTAGAGCAAAATTGAGAGGGGAGGAGACACAATGTTTCTAGGCTAGATGGTGCCAGCTACTATGCGATACAAATGGTACAGTCAATAGCCATCCATCCATTCCTCCATCCTACGGTAGTAGCTCGCCGGAAGTGTTTCGGATCGTCTTCACGATGCCTCCCAAAAAAAATGTTGTCTTGGCAACGCCTCACAAGAGAGCAGCTTTGAGCTAGGGGCAGAGAAGGAAGATGGGCTCCTTCCGCTACGACCGAGGGCTACGTGAGAAAACCGGGTTCATCTCAGTTAAATAGGCGGAATACAGTTCTCTGCAGCAATTGCACACCGCAGAAACTGCCCCATTTGTTTTTGCCGCTCTCTGTCGCGCTCCTTTTCTGCAAAAGCCCAGAGTGCGCTCGTTTCACGGAGCAGAGCGCCGCCGTACGTCCGAACACGGGGTGTTTTATCCCCACCGGAAGTTAACATGGAGTCGCTCGAGAAAGAGGGTTTGGCCGGGCACCGGCGCTCAATCGGCGAAGAGATGAGCGTTCCGTCGGCATTCTTCTGCCGGTCGGCCTGTCCACTTCGTTGGTGGCACCTATCCGGGTGCGGTTAGGCACCCGCCTTATAACACATTCTTGCGTTAAAATGCGCGTAGTTGGACTGTTGCGTACGAGACGCTGATAGAAATTGCGAAAAGCAACTGCAACTTTTTCATCGTATAATGCGGTGTCGGTATAATGCTGCGGTGCAATTTCGTTGGGAGTTACGGAGGCGAAGAGATGTACAGGGTGTCTGAAATAGCAGCCAGGCTCTTTAAATAGACTACAAAAATAGATTTCTTACCATACCGTATTTTCCGGTGTACAAGTCGCGGTTTTTTTTTAACATTTTTCTTGGTGCGACTTATACAAGGCGACTTACATAAAATTTTTTTTTTTTTTTTTTTTTTTCGAGTTGCGACGCCTATTTTTTTATACTCCGCACACTATCTTTTGTAGAGCACCAGTAACTATGTAGGCCATAAGGTGGTGTTTCCCCCTCCAGGAGGCACTGCTGTCGCCGCACTCTTTTGACTCGAAATGCGAGACATTTTAATTTATATGGCTTCCCCGAAGCGGCTGCAGGATATTTTCTCGAGTCTTTCTCTGTTTCCGTTTGATGAGCAGTTTTTTGTGCCATGCTCCAGCCGTGTTGCTACATGTAAAAGGAAGGATTGTAGCTAGCCTATCTTTTAGAGGTACAAAAAAAAAAGTATGTCAAGGTTTATTTTTCTGCCCGCGTATCGATGCTCGCGTCGTCTCCGGGACTTGGCCTAGGCTAGGCCTAGTGCTCCAAAGGTTGGTTCGCGAGTGTCTACCTGCTTAAACCTTTCGTTCGCTCGATAAAGTTGACTACCCTCTCATTTTGCACATTTTATGTCCTTTTGCTGCGAAAACACTCGATTGCCCCCGCCAGACAGGCACCATACTATGGCATTTCTTGTGAGCCGAAATGCGCGGCAAACTCTACGTGCGATGTAGCGATTGTGCGCAACTACGATTTCGCGATACCAATGCACGTAAAATGAAAGAACTCATCGAGTGAACCGTGCAAAGAGGTGCGACTTATACAAAGGTGCGACTTATATACCAACTTTTTCACGAAAACTGCTCAATATACGGATGTGCGACTTATACAAGGGTGCGACTTATTGTCCGGAAAATATGGTATGTGCTACGATTTAGTGCAGCGTTGGCTGCAAATGGTGCTTCTTTTCTATAAAATTTGCAAAGAGCGAACTTGCTTGAGGAAAAAGAAAAAAAAAAAGAAAAAGGCTTAACTCCTATGGAAACGCAGCGAAGCCACCGGTCTTCAAACAATAGGGTGCCCCATTGTTTAAAGACCGGTGGCTTCGCTGCGTTTCCATAGGAAATTAAGCCTTTTACTTTTTCCTTGTGTAGTTTCGCTCTTTGCAAATTTTATAGAAAAAAATTGCAGTGGCTTAGCTCGGCTATGCCAGGATATACGTAGCGTGAGCGGTCGGCCACGTCGCTCAGCCTCCTGGCGACACCGCTTTGCTAGACGTTCCTCCCTTTGCTCGGGTGTCTCCGCAGCACGTTTAACCTTCTGTTTCGTTCTTCCTACGCTCAACCGTTAATTGCCAGGCAACTTCTTCGGGATCCGATGAGTCAAGCTTCTTTGCTCTTCTGCGCCGCTGAGCAGCAATTTCACTCTCATTCTTCATGGCTATACCACACTGGCAAATGCCCCGCTATATATATATCCCCACTGATACCTCTGCGCATGTGCACAAAATGAGAGGCGCTATCAAGTGGCTCCGGTGCAGCGTTAGACTTGGCTACTGCGCAATGGAGGCGCACAGCTGGGCACGCGCCGACGCCTGTGCGTCTGCCGCAGCTCTGATGTAACTCCTCTGGAATGCGCAGACTGGCGGCGGAGGCTCCGGCACGCCAGCTGTGTGACGTCACTGCTCCTCGCGTATGCGCAGCACGGCTCTCCAGGAGCCACGCGAAACTGCTCAACCTCTGCCATTGTAGCTCACGCTACAAAATGCACCACCTGTGGGGGCAACGCTGCACAAAATCATAGCGTGATAGTTTAAGAAACCGATCATTGGCGGTCTATTTAAAGATACTGACCGCTATTTGAGACACCCTGTAGTTACCTGATGGGCGTGACTTCCATGCTTTTTTCTTTACAATTTGTTCCTCGGAACTCTTTCGGGTCAATGCCGCAATCTCATTGGCTGTCGACCAATAACAAGATGCCCGGAAACTGTTCACGCCCTCCATTCAGTAGGCTTCCAGCGTCTATATGTCTCTGCTTATGTACCCAAGAGCATCCGACGACGTGCACCTCGACAAGTTCAGACGCCAGTTCCCTCGCAGATCGAATTAAAACTTTTGCATTCTTCTTTGCTCGCCGCAACGATTGGCGACGTTTCAGGGGCATTCCGTGCTTGCGCGTAGACCCCTGCGTGCTTGCATCCTCGTGCGACACCTCACGGAGGCGTCCCCCGCGGTGTGTCCTCGCAGAGACGCTGTTGCGGCAGGGCATGGAGGAGATGATAGAGTTCCTGCAGGCGCGTCTGGAGCAGGACTTTGGCTTCCACGACGACGCGGCCATGGAGGCCCTGCAGGGGGCCATGGAGGAGCTGAGGAGGCAGGGCCTGCAGGTGCCCCCCGGGAGGCCCCCGCCGGACGAGCTGCCCCAGAGGCCCTTCGGCCTCGAGCTGCCCCCCACCCTGCTCGCACCCAAGGTGGGACACTCCCTCCCCCATGCTGGGCACACATGTTATCACCTTTCACTTTTGAATTGGACAACTGGTTTAGACCACTAGCACTTCATTTGGGACTCGAAGTTTGACAGTGCATGGTTTATTTTTACTGTGAAAGAAACTCGAAAGGATTCTTGGGGCACCTTGTATATAAAAAGCCGTGCTAGTGCTGAATTTTATACGTAAAATGCTGACGGCTGGCGCAGATCGGACAGGAGTACCGTGTCAGCATTCAGCTGGGGTCCGACTTTGGTCTAGACGAGAGCGTACTTGGCTGCCGGTCTGCCGATCGGACGTGGCGCCACAGCTTGCGGATAATCAACCAATGAGACATTTTTGACCTGTTAACGAGTTCAAAATCGGGCAATATTTGGCGAGAACGTCTCACCAGCCTACAATAGCCAGAGAGATCTCGCGGCCTCTGCCATGCTCATCCTTTGTACTCCTTCATCCACCGGTCAATGTCGGCGTCCGTACGGCAGCAGAGCCACTTGAAGTTTGGAAACGAAGCTCGAGTTGGGGGGTCAATGGCTTTCAACGTGAAATGGTGGACTATCACAATTTCTGCCCACGTCCGATCTCACTTTGCCGCACCGCTCGGTTCGTAGCAGACGATCAACCCTTTTTCCGATCTGTTAGCAGACGACATACGGCGTTTTCTCATTTGATTTCCGCCTGCGAAAGGTGCCTTGTAGCAGATGAACAAGAACATTATCTTCGCTTGGTCCGCGAGAGGCAAATTAAATCTCGCGGTGACCAAAATGAGACCCCTGGGATACGACCGATTGAAGACGAGTCTTGGCCCAATGCTGGCACAGCACTTGCGCGCAATTCGTCTTTGCACTGGGCCTCAGTAGGTGATGTAGAACGTCCAGCACTACGGTTTTTGGTCTATGCGGTATTCGTCGGGCCCACTGTGGGACGTTTTCTCGGCCCCTGTCTAGGGTGTCCGCGGCAAATCGACTAAGCTCGTCGATGTGCCGACGACGTAGCTTAGTTTTAATCCAGGATCACATTTTGACGAAAGCTACCTCAGATTTCACCCAAGTTTCTGGCTAGGCATTGCAAGAGCAGAGGTGCAAGGCTAGCCCCCCAATAGAGTGGAGAAGGAAGTGGAGAGGGTTGAGTTGTCCTTTCCACATTTGCACACGTCACTCTTCGTGCGGTCTGCCGGCCACCCGCAAAACATTCGCGTGTGTTGACGCGCGTGAGCAGTGCATTGCCCCGCACGACGCTGCCTCGTCATCCTCGCCCCCCGAGGATGACGAGGCAGCACCTCGAAAAGAGGCGGTGACGCGTGCCATGAAGCTTGAGATTAAATGCCAGTGTCTGCTTCTCGATTTTCCGTAATCGTGGCTTCTCAAACTGAGCTCCTACGAGCTCTTGAGCTGCAAAGTTTCCTTGACTGTCTCTACCCCCGTATAAAGTGTGCTTCCCTTTCCTATTTTAGAAGCTCTGAGCCACATACTCACGCATAGCTATAAGCAAATCACTCCTTGGTATCTACCGTATTTATTCGAATATAAGTCAACCTTTTTTTTTTTTTTTTTCGGAAATGTCAAAAATGAAGGGTCGACTTATAATCGTGACCAAAGAATTTCGACCTACATTCGCAACCTAATTTTGCGACCCTACCGAGGGCATGGAGCTATTGAATCACCCAGCGGGCGTTGCCGTAGAGCGGTGCCGCTTCTTGTTTCAAAAAAAGCTTTTGGTGCACTGTTAGGATGGAACCTTTACTATCCCTTTTCAATCCAAACACCTAACTGCACGTTCTCCCCGGTTCGTCGTCTTCGTCGTCTTTCCCATCCGTATTCGTCCCCTCGCGGCCGTCTTGGTCTCTACGGGGCACGTGCGCCTGGCATAGTCCTTCGCCAGACACTCCTCACAGGTCTTCCCCTCTTGAGGCGTGAACCAGGCGGGAGTAGATCTGTGACTGGCTCGTGGTACGGTGTCAGCTGGTCCGCGTGAGCCACGTGCCGGTTTCGCCCAGTAACTGGGTCCTTAAGCACAAAGTCGTTAGCGCCCAGGCACTGGACCACACGGAAGGGCCCCGTGCGCCGTGGAGCAAGCTTCGCAGTAATGCCTTTGGCCGCATCGCTCAATGTGTGGGCATCAAGAAGGACAAGGTCCCCTTGACGTATTGTTGCAGGCTTCCGGTGCCGGTCGTAATAAGTTTTCTGGGCCTGCCTTGCTTTCTCCTGGTGATCTCGAGCGAAATCGAGTGCGTCGTGGAGGCGCCGAGTGACTTCCGCCGCAAAAGCATGACATGCTGAAGCTGGTGGCTCGCTGTCATCCTTGAGTCCTGCCACTTCCCACGGGGTGCGAAGCTCTCGGCCGTAGCAAAGGAAGGCTGGGGTAAATCCGGTGACGACGCTTTCTGTCGTGCGCATCGCGAAAGCGATTTCAGGAATGTGCTGGTCCCAGTCTCTGTGGGTAGAACAGTATGCTCTAAGGCTCTCCTTCACCGTGCCATTGTGCCTCTCTACCATTTGTCCTGATGGCCTGTATGGCACAGTGTGGCGGTCGGCGATTCCCCAGTGGCTTAGGAGACCTCGCCACAGTTTACTGACGAATGGCTTGCCGTTGTTAGGATGGAACCTTTACTATCCCTTTTCAATCCAAACACCTAACTGCACGTTCTCCCCGGTTCGTCGTCGTCGTCGTCTTTCCCATCCGTATTCGTCCCCTCGCGGCCGTCTTGGTCTCTACGGGGCACGTGCGCCTGGCATAGTCCTTCGCCAGACACTCCTCACAGCACGAAAAAAACCTCAACAGCAACCGACAGACCCCCCCATGCCCCGTGGCCGCTGCTCGCGCACATCCCTCGAGCGTCGGGTTTCGCCATCGCGCGCGCCTGTAGCGTTCCCCTTGCTGGGCAAGGGGGAGAGGAACCCGATGCGCCATGCACCTTGCCCTCCATTCCTCTCCCTCGCAAGTACGCACAAAAAAAAAAACAACGGAGGTTACTTTACTTGTTGCTTGCGGCGGCTGGCGTGTTGCTCACGGCTACTCCGGCGTTGCTCGTGTATTTGTATTTGGTCTTTCGTCGTTTCGCCCGTCTCCGCCTTCTTTCGTTTCTTCTTGTCGTCATTTTACAACATTTTACAACGGACGGTGTCAGTCAGGTATTGTTGCGAATTTGCGAGGATGTCTACCAAGCTGACGAAGCTTCGGACGACGATGAATTGTCCGGAAGTTTTGATGATGATTAAGTTTTTGGCAATCCCTGCGATTTAGCCGAGAGTGCTGTTAAAGGGGCCCTGCAAGGACTTTTTTACTGGTTTTTAATTTGCACCGAACCTGAGCGCACTGAACGTAGTAACTTAGTGAAACTTTTCTTTTCTCGAAATTCGCTTTATTTTAAAAGTTATAGGCAAATTAAAATTACAAAAACAAGCAAAAAATAACCTCCCTCATGACGTCCTTGGTTGCTCGAGTGGCCGTGAACTAGAGGAGGGGTAGTGGGCTCATCGCGAGCGCTCACGGCTGCCGCACTGCGTGCCGACGGCGCGAGAGGGCGCCACTAAAGCATATTCTGGATAGGCTGTATGCAGCGGGCAGCCAGAGCGGCTCTCATTGCATTTGCTGCGCGATTAAACACTAATTCGGCATGACACTTCATTGGCCACAAACGACAGCAAACACGGGGTAAAGATCAGTTCAGAATGGAAGCCACTTCGCGCTGCCATACCGCGAAACGGCCAAACCGCAATGCAAAGCTTCTCGCCGAAGACCTTCGGAACGCTCGGAGCCGGTCGGATCATCCTGCCCATACGACCGCAGCGCCGCCGCGTACATCCGGGACCTTTCCGTGTCGGCGCCTGATCCCACTACTCCTTCCTAGTATGCGCCGCCTTTTCCACCGCTTGGTGGCGGGTATGTCGACGGGTCATTTCTTGTTTCCGTACTTTATAAACTGCATTCGTTTCTTTTCTGATCTAAAATACTGAACAAAAACTACTTTTATAAATAATTGAAACGGTTCGCGCCACTTATATTTTGTATTTCGACTAAAAAGAAGCTTTTAGCGGCTCTGACCAGTAGTAAGCCCAGGACCAAAGACGTCACATTTTGCGCGCTTTCGGTACAGCGGGTCGCCCTCGTCGGTGGAGGAGGTTTCTGCGTCGTCCGGTTAAAATATGACGCACTGATATTTAGTTACTCTCCTTCTGCCCGCTGGCTTGCCCGAACTTCAAGAGACGTGGAAACCGCAAAAAAGGTAGACGCTTAAATATGATTGCAGGGCCCCTTTAATAAAGGTTTGTTTCTTTCTTCTGCCCTAACTTTCCCCTGTTCCAAAAAAAAAAAAAGAAAAAAGGTCGACCTATATTCGAATTATTTTTTTTTTTTTATTCTCGGTGGGTTCAATAAATACGGGTCGACCTATTTTCGTGGTTAACCTCTTTTCGGGTAAATACGGTAAGTTGCTGTTGTAGAGGGCTTTTAAGCTTCCGTGCCGCTTCATTGTTTCAGTCCCACGACCGGGAAGGGTTAATCGGCCATGGCTCGAAAAAGATAAAGGTTCCTCGAGATGGAAAAGTTCGCGAACCCACGCTCGACGGCCATACCCTTGATGACGGGCAGTAGCTCGCGCCACCTAGCCTAGAAGCCAAAAGTGTAAACCCCCTCCCCTGGCCCGAACGGTGTCCCAGCGTTGTCGACGGAAGGGTGACTGAAGCGTGCCCGTTGCCGCGTCCTTCCCGCAGCTGACCAACGGGGGCAGCCGGACGCCCTCTCCCGTCCGGGCCTCCTCCCCGCAGCCCTCCCCGTCCCCCCCCTGCGGCGGGGCCGGGGCGGAGGACGGGGCCAGCTCGCTGCTGGACCCGCTGAGCTCGCGCAACTCCCTGGCCGAGACGTCGCAGACCTCGGCGGCCGACCTGTCGAGCTTCTCGAGTCCCACCCTGCTGCGCCGGACCCCGTCCCTTTATGACAACGTGGACTACCGGGAAAGCCTGGAGGCTGCACAGGCCCTGTGAGCCACCTCTTCCTCCTCCGCAAAGAACGGGGGCACTCTGCTCATCTCTACGGGCGTCTGGTCCGGCGCATAGAATAGTTCCAAGAGGGATTTTTGGGTGATGTGAGAAGCTCCAAGGGTGAGAAAGTACCTACCGTGAAATCCCGTATGACCGCTTTCCCCCCAGAGATTACCATGTCTATTTTTTTTGGCCAATTATCCGTAAGATAGAAGCCCCATCGTCTGCAAGAAAACAGCTTCTCCTGCTAGACCGCTCGGAAAACTGCCAAGTTGGCAACGCTGCGGAGGATGCAGCAATTCATTGAAGCCACTCCCGGGCTGCGTGAGCGGCACGTGACCTTCGGAAGGGACGCAGTGACGCGCGGAGTGGGTTGTCTTGTTATAGGATCGCAGCGTTGGATTCACTAGGGCAGCTGGTAGCGTCGGCTGCGATCGATCGCGAGGGGAAACGAAGTATAACGGTAAAAAGTGCACATACCCACGCACAAACGCGTGCGCATGCGTGCACACGCAAAGAATAACTGTAGCCTCTTGGCGTAACCAGGTCAAACTGGCTACGCCCCGACTCGCCGAGGACAATTCGTTCTGCACTTCGGCGCGAAATATTAACACAGAATGTGTTTCATCGGCCAGTTTCTATCGAGTTCTGTAATGTTTTATTGTAACGTTTAGTTTCAACAGCCGGCAGTAACAAAATATCTACACCGAGAGTCGTTACGCCCATGGGGAATGTAGGAATTTGCGTACCGCCGCCGATTCGCAACTTCCCACGTGGTCCGTCAACAACCCGAGTCCAGCCTGGTTCTTTCACGGGAGCGGGATTCCGCTCCCAGTTTATTGGTACAATAAAAACACAACGCTACAAAACACTCAAACTAAACTACAAATACAAGCGACATTACACAAATATTTACAAACGCACGTTAAGCCAAATGCTAAACACAAAGAAGGCCCCCAGGCCTCGTGTCCCGCGATATGCTAGATCCGGTCGCCACCCACCTGCCTGCGTCTCAGTCTCGTCCGACGTTCTCGGAGGCCTTCGCCCCCTGGCCCACCGAGTATATATCGATCGATGGGCGAGGAGGTTTCTCCTCACCCGCCACGGGGCGCCTGCAGCGTCATCCAATGGCTAGGAGAGAAAGCGGCACGTCGGGAGCCGAATTCGAGATCCCGATCGACCCCACGGCGACACGACCATGTGATCGTGGATCGTGTCTGAGGCGAGACAGCTACATAGCTGCCTCGCGGCCAAGATTGGCAGAATGGTTTGATGGGCGCCCTGATTAATGCACGGTGCGCCATAGGAACCATTTAAAAAGGCTTCTGTCCCTGGCAGGATACAAACTCATCACCTTGAGATTGTGAGACAAGTGCTTTGCTGACTGAGCTATCCAGGGTTGGTGGTACGGACCACGCAAGAGCGAGCTCATTCGTGCAGGGCTTGAATGAGCTTGCGCGCTTTGTGGCCCTTCCAGAGCCATCTGTACTGGGACAGTTTGGCATTCTTTCGAAGATGCCGACAGTCTAGCAAGCACGACCGGAGATCTGGCAATCAAGTTTTTCCCCCGCCGTATTCTGTTACTAATTCATAATCCACTCTGGATTAGCCACCCCATGTCCGTAGTGACGTGTTATCGCACTGAAAAGGTCTCTCGTTAACATAAGCGCCTTTGGTTCTTTCCACGCAATCAATGCTCACACTTCAGTACCTGCAACGATCTTCAAGAGTATTACCATCTTTCATTTCCTTTTTCTCGTCTGTAAAATTCATTTTCTATATTCCCACCATTGCCACAATTCAACGCCACGGAAAAAGTTTGTCGAATTGCTTGCGAAGGTGTCAAATCTTTTTCCTCACGGTTTATTAACATATGTTTCTGGACCATAGTCATCGGGCTTTGCGCGTTCAAATGTCAAAATTTCGTACAGTGCGAACTACCTATGTACACAAGCAAACTATGCGGGAATTGTTGTTTTTAACGATTATTTGTTTTGACGGGACGGGACGGACTTTGTGAATGAGGGATTACGTTAACGACAATTTCTGTAGACGCAGGCTTCTTTGTGAGCTAATAAAGAGGGCATTTTTCGAGGTGCACCACGTGGGAGGATTTTTTACAGGCTTCTTTGTGAGCTAATAAAGAGGGCATTTTTCGAGGTGCGCCACGTGGGAGGATTTTTTACTTGGGAATGTGTACCGGATGTAGACTATCTACGGAACAACATTTTTTTTTTCATCCGAAATTTGCCCCTCCGGAGTATAGTTTAGAAGACGCGGCGTACCCACTCTGGCAAATACTCTCTCTTTGAGCAGAATGTGTGGAGCCAACAGCTCCTGGATGACGAGGCTGTAGAGTTTGAGCTGCGAGAGGCGTGGACTCAAGCTCCGTGGGGCCGGTGTGTGCAGGGCCCAGCAGGGGTCTCCGGAAGGGGTGCGCATCTACGTGCCCTACTGCCCCTCGGGAGGGGAGGAGGAGGAGGAGGGGGCCCCGTGACCCCCGTGGGCCCCAACGGGGACGTCACGCCCACCAACCAGGACCCCAACAAGATCACCATTCACGTGGACCTCCAGCCGGCGCTCAGTACAGAGCTCTAGGTGAGCAGGGGCCGCTTTTTAGAAGCGGGACAGTGCCGCCCCCTCCAACTGACGTTACCAAATCAATTTGGTTGTGGAACTGCCACGGAGAGGCAAACTCCCTTCGAAGGCGTTGTTGAAGCGTCGTCTAGATGCTGAATTTGGAAACTTTCTTGTAGAGTACCATATTTACTCTAATATAAGTCGACCACGACTATAGGTCGGTGCCTTTATATTTAACTCTCTAAGAATTAAAAAAACAAAATTGAATATAGGTTGATTTTGTTTTTAAGCACAGAGGGAAGTTTGGGCAAAGAATTAAGGGGGATACGGCCCCGAAATTCCATTTTTTTTCCAAAAAATGCATTTTCAAAAAATATTATATTTGGTTCACTATATTCTGAAGTCCCATTTCAGAAAGTTTCATTTATAAATGCGCAGTATTATTTCTCAAAAAATTATTTCGACAAGCTCGCGCCGCGCGCGGCTACCCGCTGAGAGAGCAGACGGCGAAGTTCGGCATTTTCAAATTAGGCCTACTCCGCGCTCGTTCGACGCAGCCGAGATATCTACCCTCGTTGGAAGCGCCGTTTCTTCTAGTTTCTGCCCATAGAAGCTCGCTACGTTTGAGGCTATCTGTGGCCCGGGAGAACCCGTACATACAAGCACAAAAAAAAAGTGGGAACTATGATACCAGCAATCCCATGGTTGCGACCCGAAACAGGGCTCACGATTGGCCGCCTTCGGCGACGTAGCTCCTTGTTCGCCTCATGCGCGCGCTTCGGCAGCTTCTTTCGCTTCTGATCGTATCGCTAGTTTCACCGCTGTTTAGATTCGTTTCCCTCTTTGTTCCCGGTAGTTTTCTGCCGAGGAATGCCTGCTTCCAAAGTTAGCACTCGCAGTAGCTTTGGCCGGCGTTCTTGACGGCGAAAACGAAGGGCCGGCGGAGACGGGGACCCGTCTCTGCCGCACACCATCGTCTCCGTCTCCACCGCCGTCGTCCGATCTTCAAGCTCAACTGGTGCTGGCGGACATCGAGCTACAGCTTCATCTCCGAATCGGATGTGCTGACCACGTCGAGAGGAAGCTCAGCCTGCTCGATTTCGATGCGGGGACTACGGACGACCCTTAGCCGACAGACGCTCCCGTTGAAAAGCCCTGGACGGCTCCTCAATGTGTCCGCTGTGCAAACTCTTGTTGCGATTTACTCTGCCCCAAGTGCCCACGGTAAACTACTCAGCTTGCGAGAAGAAGGAATGGCATCAACCTTCAGTTGTTGTTAGCTACATCGTCGCAACACCGCACTCACCATCAATCGGCAAGTTTCGAGAGAACGAACTCGCGGTACGCTTATGGGTGTTACAATGTTTAGTGTGTGGCACCAGTTTCACAAAGCTCACGAATCTTTTCGGGGGCCTGAACGCACTGCCCTCCCATGCTCATGTAGTTGAAGGTGCCACCAATGACTCGGGTGGATTTCGAATTTCTGGCATCGTCCGAAAAAAAAAAAAAAAAAAAAGAAGTTGAAACTTAAAACGCATTTTTCTCAGTTTCACTTTTTGGCAGGCATTCTTGTTTTAGGAAAGCTATCGTTTGACATTCTGAATACAGAGGGACATCATTCAAGGTTTTCTGGGACTGAAATTTTCCGGGGAACAAGATAGACTACTTCACAGTTAAAAAAATCTACTCCTTCATGAAAAGAAAAAATTTTTTTTTGAAACACCAAAATTTTACTTTTTTTTAAAGTTTTGGAATGTTGTTATTTTTGTCATAATTGAATATTTTCAATTTATTTTTAATCTAGGTTGCACTGTGGGTATTGTTCTTCACATTAAAGCAAGAAGTTTGCCACCAGCTCATATTATTTTTCTACGATAGACTTCTTAGTGAAGTGTCTTTTTTTCTGAAGTGTGAGAACCGTCGCATACTGTAAAGTTGACCGATAATGCTAAAACTTTGCAGATTATCCTTCCTCATAGTGCTGAAATAACCCCCAATATTTGAATCAAATTGGGTGAAGGGTTCAAAGGTTGACCCTTCCAGGCCATATCCCCCCTAAAAAAACATCAAGGAATATGCAGGGAATGGAGTTCCACGCACTGCACGTGCTAGCGTCCGCAGCAGCATAGCTAGCTCCTCTGTATATAGACGCTTTCAGCGCGCGCCAAATTGAGCCGCCATAGCCGACCTTCTCTTGTCTTACCGAGATGCCGAGCCACTGAAGCAGGCGTTGACGAGTCTCCACATGAGCCTATGATGGGGAGAAGGACGCGGTAGAATCTAAAATGGCAATGACCTGACCTACTGTGGTAATGATGCAGTGGAGCGAACGGAATAAGAAGAAACAAAAACTGAAGGTCGGTTATGGCGGCGCCCATGCACAGCTGCCTGAAAGCGTCTATAGGAGGCTATGGCAGCAGTGTTCGAAAGCAAATGCCTAAAAAAAAACGGCACCTTACACTCGCGTTTGTCAACGCATTATTTTGGTTAATTACTTCGAATCTTTTATACGGGGAAGGCGTGCGCCTGCGGTGCCGGCGTCTGCAGCAGCAACTGTTCTAACCCAAACGCCTAAAACAAATGGCACCCTGCACGCGCGTTCGTCAACGCTTTATTTTGGTTATTTACTTCGAATCTTTAATAAGCGTAAGGCGTACACGTGCGGCGTGTGCGGTGGTGTGAGCGAAGAGTTTTTATTCACTGCACACGAAAAATCCACGGAACCCTAGCGATAAACATCTTCGCTGTAAATTAAGTATGCATATCCTATGTCCATACTACTGCCATTCTATTACCCCTATATCCATTTTATGGATTCCTGTAAACATTTGACGGACTATTTATGAACGGCTGGTTTGCCATCGAACGGCCATAACAACAATATAAAAATCTCCCGATAAAAAAAAAAACGAGTTTTTTTTTTATTGCCATGCTATGGCCCTGGTGAGGATATGGACGTCCTAGTGCCTTTCTATGGTGTGAGCTGTAGATTGGTAGATTAATAAAGTGATGCCGATTAGATGTTTTGTTAAGGTGTAGGGATGTGGCCGAGTTAAAGGGTTGTTAGTTAAGCGACGGGCATCGATATCCCAGGCAGCACACTTGCTTGGGCTAGCTGGAGCCAGGATTGGGCCTTAGCAGTAGTAGACTGGACCGGGACCGCAGAGGGAATTCGGTGAACTGCCAGCCTCGCGTCTCACCGTATTTCCCGGGCACCGATAGGCCACGGAACTGCCAGGGAAGGGATTTCCTTAGCGTTCCTTGTCTTTTCTTGGTCCGAGCAGACCAGTGTAGACAGGCTGCCGCCAACATTGGCGCTTCAGTGTGTTCATTGGCCCCAGGATTCTACGGAACTGCCAGGGAAGTGATTACCTTGGCGGTCCTTGTATTTTGTTGGTGCGAGCCGACCAGGGTAGACAGGCGGCTACCAACATTTAAGGTTGTGGCGCTTCACTGTATTCACTGGCCCCACCCATACAAAAATGGTCTATCGACGTCTATGGAAAATCCTATGGTGAGCTATAGCTATAAAGCTATAGCTCACCATAGGATTTTCAAAGCTATAGAATCTCGACCATTCCGATTTCTATAGCTGGCTATAGAATAATTTATGGCTATGCAGCTATAGACCCGCGACTATTCAATATTCTTTAGCGAGCTATAGAAATATGTATGTCCTTAATGCTATAATTTGGGACTATTGAATGTGCTTTAGCCGGCTATAATGCGGTGTATGTCTCTAAATCTATAGACTCGCGACCATTGAATTTTCTTTAGCCGATTCTATAGTGTTTTATGTCACCAAAGCTATAGGCCTCCGACCTTTCAATGTGCTTTAGCCGGCTACAGAGTGGTTTATGTCCCTAAATCTATAGACTCGCGACCATTGAATTTTCTTTAGCCGTCTCTATAGTGTTTTATGTCACCAAAACTATAGGCCTCCGACCTTTCAATGTGCTTTAGCCGCCTATAGAGTGGTACATGTCCCTAGACCTATAGAATCGCGACCATTGAATCTTCTTTAGCCGACTCAATAGTGCCCATGTCACCAAAGCTATAGCCTCCGACCTTTCAAAGTGCTTTAGCCGGCTATAGAGGATGTTTGTCTCTCGAGCTATAGACTCGCGATTATCCAATTTTTTTAGCCGGCTCAATGGTGTTTTATATTGCTTAGGCTATAAGCGCGCGGCCCTTTTTTTTTTTTTTTTACTGCAGATGTAGGAAAGTGGAAGAGAGCCATTCATGCGCTCGATCGGGGCGAGAATTTTCTTTAGCCAGGTTAACGGCGCGTACGTCGCCGCGGCTGCTTTCCCTGCGCATTGCCTTATTTCGGTGTTGACGTCATCTCAATCTTCCGTTTTTTAGCTCTAATTATCTGTCTTTTCCAGTGTATTTTGCAAGTATATGTATTTCGTAGAGCGCCTTATACTTTCTCCGTGTCCCTGCCATGTTTGTATTTCTTTCTGCCTGCTGTATTAAAATATTTAATGTTTTTTGTGTATATTTCGTCGTTCTCGACGCGGCGTCAACGAACATAAAGCCGCTGCTTACGCCACTACAGAGGTGAGCTCTACTCTTCTCACGACGGTCTATTGCGCTATAAAGTCGTCTATTGCACTCAGATAAAGACTCGATAGGGCTGTTTCGAATGCCGGTGCACATGTCATCAGTGTAGGGCCGGCCCTGGCGCCTTCCTTGAGGAAGTAGAGGGGCCCCTCAATTGGGGTGAGGTTTGTGAATTCGGCGGTAGGAGCCAGTAACTGCATTCTCTGTAGGGATCTCAGCAAATGATAAGGTCAAACCTATGTTTAGATAAACAAACAATACCTATAATGCGACACAGCCTAACGTTTTACTGGGAACTGCTCTGTTTCGAAGCATAACTATGATATCGCTAGCCATTCACCTGACTGAAATTAACTCTGAAAACTGCAGTAACGTCCGGTAGCACTGCGAAAAGCGAAATTTAACTGGCAATAACATGGTGAACAGAACAGCGCACAAAAAGACGAGGACAGAGAAAAGGAACATGCACAACAGACAGCGCTTATGTGTTGTGCATGTTCCTTTTCTCTGTCGTTGTCTTTTTGTGCCCTGTTCTGTTCACCATGTCATCATACCAACTCGCCCAACTTACAACACTTCTGCATCACTGGCAATGCTTTGTTTTAAAGAATAAACACAATTCGTGTTGCTATCCAAGCACATTGCGGCGCACTGGTATTAAGCCCAACCTGAGAGAGCATCCTCGAAGAGCGCATTTAATTTCCAAGATGCTGTTTCGGCCCATACTCAATATTAGTACTGCTGTTCACTCACATTACGTTCACTCTGTCAACAAGCATAAGGTGGCATAGCATTCTGGCAGGGCGCACCTAATATCCAGCCGAACTTGTCCTCGTTACTTGAAATATGTAATGGATTACAATTGCAAATCGCCGAGCCTCAAATGTAATAGATTACCGTTACAAATTACTTTCGCTGAAAAGTAACGGATTACTTAACTCATTGCGTTACAAATAACTTTCACGTTACGTTTTAAGTAAATTTAGTTAAAAACCAATAGAAACAATTTTCATATTTTTGAAAAATGTTCTGCAACACTACTCTTCATTGTTCATGTGCCCGTATTATGGTAGTCCTCTTAAAAATAAAATTGAAGAGAAAGAGTGTAGGTACACTCCTTTCCCCTCTAAGGTGACAATGCACCGAAAGCTGCAACCACACACGCCATCCCGCTAGCTTACGGCCTCCGGAAATGATCCCTAGAATTGTGCAGACAAAGCTAGCGGTGCGCATGCTCAGTAGCACCGTCTACCTCCGCTACAAGATTCGGAGCTAAAGAAGCGATCTACGAAACCTCCCTTTAGACTTGCGTGTTGAGCCTGTTATTCACACGAAAAGAAAAACTTGGTTCTAACGTTTCAATGTATAGCCCAATGCAGAATGCAGGTGTCCCAGCTTACCTAGATATGTTTCCGTAGATTAGAGTTTGTTTTTCTTGCTAATGACAAAGTGTTTTTTTTTGGCAAGCAAAGAATGAACTAAATCTCTACGTTCCCGTTTTTCTTGATGCCCTGCCTTTTGAACCTCTCATTAGGAGATGGCCATGGAGACGACGGACACTCCATGACCGAAAACTCGACCAGTCATATAGAAAGTGGTGGTTACGAGTTATTGAACGTTCATCGGTTCTCACTTTCATACCAATATTCGTGGAGGCCAGGAGAGGGGAGGGCATAAAGAGCGAGAGAAGCTGTGGCCATCGGTCTCACTAAACAATAGAGGATCACACCACTGCTACGCGTTCTCTCTCTAAGTCAGCACTCCTTAGATGGCCTAACACACTGACCTCCCCCCTCCCCCCCCCCCCGGCCACACCCTTTTATGTTGACAGGTGACTGTAAAGTGAAGAGTGGACTCGACCACCATGCCCAGACAAGTAAACCAAAAGAAGTATCGTCCGCAACCTCTTAGCCTTGCGCTGGGCGCTTTTCAGCCGTGCCTCAAGAGCGTTCTAGTATACAGTCGCGCACATCAAAGACAAATAGAATTCGAGCGCCTCGCGGGAGGCTACACGAGGTGTGAACCCGCGAATTGAGCGGACCCGCGTCTGATATCTGTGCGGGTGGCGGGAGACGTCGAAGAAGTTGGACCGGCCCTATTGAAAATCGCTCTGATGGGACTTCAGGATTTTTTTAAAGGGTGTGAAGGGGACTTCAGAAATTTCTGAGATGTTTGAAGGGGGCACCACCATTTCCTGGTGGGTTCGCTAGCCCCGTCAGAGGCTCTCCTTAAATGTCTGAAAGCCTGTCAAGAACTTTTCTAATGGGGTGGGGAAAACCTTCAGGCTTCTTGAGATGTGCGTGGGCAACGGCTTAGGTGGAGAAAACACATTTCGCAGAATTAGAACAAAGTTGCTTATTGTAC
Source organism: Ixodes persulcatus (assembly GCA_013358835.2). Taxonomy (NCBI): domain Eukaryota; kingdom Metazoa; phylum Arthropoda; class Arachnida; order Ixodida; family Ixodidae; genus Ixodes; species Ixodes persulcatus. Next base: position 22,127 of record JABSTQ010003149.1, read on the forward strand.
GCGACGGGAAAAAATAAGTACTGTAAACGACTTCATTTTCGCGGGCTCAAATTTGCGCGAATCGGGCCAAAGCTGAAAATTTGAAATCATTCACGGGTTCTAATTTTTGTGAATCGAGTGTAGCTTCCGTGGCGTTCACATATTGGCCGAATTGTTCGCGGGACGTATTTTTCGCGAAATGTAGTCGAATCGCGAAATTCGCGAAAATTAGGTCCTCGCGAAAATTTAGTCGTTTACAGTATTTGGAGAATGCCGATCGTATGTGTGAACGGTCCTATTTTTATTACTGCTCTTCTATCAAATACAAGTGGGCTCCTGGACCCGTCTGTCACTGCCCGGCTGTTCGGTCGTCAAGGAGCCCACTGAGGGCGACCGCCCCATGTGGAGAATTGGCGAGCCGCGGGCCGAGTGGTGTTGGCCGAGCGGCGTTTTAAGGCGAATGCAATCCTGTCCGTTCGAGGCGAAATCCGTGCAACCATAGATAAAAAAAAAAAAAAGCTGAGAGCAGCGCGTTTTTCAGGAATAGAGACGCGCGCGAGATCGACTCGTTCCGAAAACCGGTTCCTCCACGGGCGACGGTCCCCAAAAAGCAAGTGTCTCTCTTCGCCCGGCGATGGGGAGAGGGTGCAGGGCTGCCAGGCCAGCGGACAGCGGGAGAGAGTGGTGTGTGCAAGCGGGGGAGGTCAGCGGTGGTTCCGGTTAGCCCACTACCGCCGCGGAATAAGGACAGAACGAGCGGACCTATTTCCTCCAGGAAGGTGAGCATGCATGGCTTTGAGGGCTCGCCTCTTGGTCTGTTTTGATCCGTGCAGTTTCTTCCTTGGTTACGCAGGTGAACCACAGTTCGGCGTTGGCCGCCTTCAGCACCGCTCGAGCGCCATCGTGTTCAGCGCATTCAAGGAGATGGTGGCCGGTGTCGGCTTACTCGCTGCAAAGTCTGACAGGGTCAGCGTCCCACCGCATGTTGTGCCTGCACACTGGGATTATGGCACTGTGGGTCCTGAGACGGTGGATGACGGCCGCTGTCCGGGCTTGTTCCTTGCGCCTCTTCGTCCGTCCGACTTCAGAAGCATCCAGCGAGCGGAAAATACGCCGAAGACGCCGGCGCGACGTCATCATGGACGAAACCGTGACAGTGGTCAGGATTTCGCAGCGGCGGCGGGTGCTGCTTGCGAGTGCGTGGGTTTCGCTAAACGTGCTTATTGAGACTGTATGTGTCCGTGAGGTGCACCTGCTCGGTTTTATAAGCTGAACTACCGTACATCAGGAATATACCCAGCGGCATTGTGAGTACTTTGAAAGATATTTTTCTTTGTGTTAAAGAAGTCAGTTGTCCCTATTTGATATGATCTTTTTCGTCTACAGCTCCATGCGCCGGGTTTGAACAAACGTTGCTTTTTATCGCCTTTTTGAGTTATAATATGCATGTAAAACTAAATGTCTACAATAAATTTTCAATAATGTTTTGAACTGCATTTTTTTCTATGGTGCACAGTCATTTGGGGGTCTAAAGGGTTGATGGGCTAAAGGGTCTGACGGGTTGAAGGGCTGTGGGGCTAAAGGGTTTTTCTATGGGGTATCCCTGAAGGGTTTTTCTGTAGGGTATTTTTGAAGGGTTTTGAAGGCCTGTGAGGTCCCATAATCCTTCAAGGCTGACGGGCCCTTTAGAAATATTTTCAATAGGGGATGAAACGGTGTAAAATACAAAAACAAATAAACACGAAGAGCTTTCTTCTCCCCGGGACCAGAAGAAAAACACGATGGAAGGTGACGGAGAGCCTACTCGGCGTTATCTTACTTGATATTTGTCTTTCGTACATTTGAACATGCCACGCCTGTTTTTCTAGTGGTTCTAGTGACCGGTCATACAAAAAATCTTATTTTCTTTTCGGCTACTCTTCCCTTCTTGATGTTTTCTTTTTTGTTGAACTTGCTCTTTATTTGCTGCTGAATGTTCTGCTCGTATTGCTCCAGTTATTGTATTATACTCATATTTGTAAAAAGTAACTAGTAATTGAAGAAATCCGTTACCAATATTTGTAATGAATTTACTTACAAACTACTTCCGAAAAAAGTCACGTGGCAATTACAAAATTACTTGAAAAAGTAACGAATTACAAGTAATCCGTTACTTGTAACGGATTACTTCTTAAGTCTGCTTCCAGCACGCATTTTTGAACCATAACCCGAATTGTTGCCTCCGTCTACATGCCGTACGGTCACTATAACAATTACCACATCATCAAAAGTCTATCTTACTTCCCGCACACTGTTTCAGTTGTCTTCAACTGGTACTGAGTAGCGGCGGCACGTCTTCGATCACGTTGGTAACCTTGCGTCATATGTCCTTGGCATTCGGTTGATGATTGACAATAGACCTATTGCTATAGGGAGTATTCACTGGCGGCCATAGCTGTGTGCTCGGCTGCGGAGCGCGTGCTGACGGCGAGCTTCCACAGTTCTTTCGCCACGTGCATTCCGCACCACCAAGATTGCCGGTCTTGGCAGCCTATTAATGCGAGCTTGTTCTGAGCATGCGCTCTAAACAGTGACCTCAAATATGGCGGCCAGTGAATACCGGAGGTATTCACTGGCGCCATACTGGAGCACGCGCCACTGGAGCACGCGCGCTCTTCACGTGTTATGGAATAGCTGTCCGAGAGTATACTGCGGCATCTGTGGTGCCGCGAAACAGTAGTTAAGCTGAGTTAACCGCGGTTAAGTGTGCCCCTGTAACAGGGGTATTAGAAGGCTTTCCAGGTGAAAATATGCAGCGTGCGATCCTAACTTTTTTTTTTTACAGTTCAGCAGTTTGTGGTTTCTATTGAATCTCGCACAAAATGATTTGCTCCAGTTGTGCGAGACGGCATGCCTGGTTGTTTGAATAGTCTTTCCAGCTCAGCGCGAACACAATCGAATGCTTCGTTGAACGGCTTCAAAAGGCCTGTCTCCGCGTCCAAACACATTGGTTGACCGGGCGTGTTGCTGCGTGCTCTGATGAACCTCTTTGGAGGACAGCAATGCGCGGTTTCATTCAACGGGGCATTGAAGGGGTCTGTTTGAAGGGGTCTTTTTTGAAGGAAAAGCAGGTTTGCAGATCGAGCGGGAAGTCTAAAAATGAACTATTCTGAGTGCTTTTTCGTGGTGATTCGCGGGTGCTGGAGCGAGCTTCCCCAGCATTCATTTGACACTACGTAACTGCTTGCAATTAGTTGGGAACAGTGTACAGCCCGAAGAGTAAACTCCGAAATTCCACTGACGTCACTTCATTGTTTCCAGTGGAGGCTTTCACTTTGAGAAACAAGTTAAGGACCAAAATGTAAACTCAATTTTTCCGAGAGAAATATAATTTGCCCGAATATTTGGGTTACAATTTCAGAGAGGTTTGTTGATGTGTTTAGCAAATTTTCAGGCAAATCGGCGGCTATAAAAGAACGCCATGGTACCCATTTAACACACTGTATAACGCTTCAAACGCAATAAGTCATAATAAACGTTTTTAATTTAGTGTTTTCCAATATCGCTCTGCAGGTTTATAATCGGACGAATATATTTATTTTCACTAACTAAACATTTCATGATCAAATTTGAGCTTATCGACGGACTTAATCCTGACGATTAGCAACCACTAGTGTGACCCCTTGGCCAAAAGCTCACCTGCACAGACCGGATCGTTTAGCTTTGAAGGTTTCGTTACCTCAAATTTGTAAATCCTGAAAGAACAAAACAATTCGACTTACTATCCTGAAGATTAGTCACCAATATTATCTCCCTTTGGCCGTAAAACTCACCTGCACAAACCAGATTTGTGTAGCTTTCACGGTTTCGTTTAATACAAATCTGTAAATCCTGAAAGAACAGAACACTCCGAATATGTTAAGCTGGTTCTATTTTCAAGCATGACCAAACTTGCTTAGTTCTAACCCGTCTTTAGGGTTTACTTTGACCAGAGTCGTCCCCCAAAACGTCACCCTTCCAATTAAGTTATGTTACGATTTTAATTTATATAAAACAGTTGCAAGTTTATCTAGGGGGAGGGGGGCGGGGGAATGGCAGAGCGAATATTTTGTCACCGGCGAGGGGATTCCCCCTCCCGGCGTCAATGCTTCCCCCCCACCTTTTCCAGAAAAAATTAACAACACAATTACAGGACGACCAATTCATTCCAATAATATGGGAAAAGATTATGAACAAACTGATGCAGCCTCTGGTAGCAAAACGAGATGGAATAATTGATTCACGGTTAAAAAACCAAGTCGAAAACAGCCTGTTTCATACAAAGAATTTTCTAGATAAAAACGTTCGGAGGCACTTATGAAAAGTCTATTGTGGTCGTACTTTGGACTCGGTGAACAATCGATGACGCAAAGAAGAGGTTTGACAATAACTCCCTTTTGAAAAAAACTGTTCCTTGGACGTTCCGAGAAACCGAGACTGAGGCAAAAAAGTAAGAGAAATAAAACATCTCGGTTTCTTGTGTTTTTCCTTCTGTTTTGCCTCCGCCTAGGGCTGTATTGTGCCGAGTAACAAGTGACCAGCTCACCTGCCTAGCAGCTGTCTTCGATAGTTCTTTGTTCATGTGCGGCGGACGCAGAGCTAACACTGACCCGTTACAGGTTCTTGAATCGGCATGTCTGCATTGTTAAGCGTCTACAGCTCTTTTAGAGCTAGGCGCTCCTTCCAGTGTTTCTCGGCGTCGCCGTCGGCGTAACCGCGCGCGTTGCATTATGGGACGTCACAAACCTATACACCAATTCATTTCCTCGCTATATTTATTGGAGAAAATGACGCAACACGATTTCGTGTCACGTCCCGTATGAACTTATTCAGTTTCCCCGCTAAATTTAGCGGGGAATTGAATTCGTGTTCAAGTCACGTGACATCACTTTTCCCGCTCAATTTAGCAAAACACTGACTTTGTTCATAGATGACGTGACACGAAGTCGTGTGGCGTCATTTTCCCCGCTAAATATAGCGGGGAAACTGAATTGCCCTATTGGAAAGACCAGTTCAAACGGGTACCAGTTTAAGACTTGGTTATTGCTCCAGTTTGACCAGTTTCATAATGATTGAACTGGTCAAGGTGGTTCGAACTGGTCACACTGGTTTAACTGGTCGTCTGGTTGACTGGTCATGATGATTGAACTGGTCATGTGGTTGAACTGGTCACGCTGGTTGACTTGCCACGCTGGTTCGACAATAAATATTTTCATCTGTTCACGCCACCACTGCGCTTCGGAAATCTTCATTTTACACAAATCGAGACACAATACAACTACTACAAGCATCAGCTGAACGTACATTGAGCACAGACACATACACGGCACATACAAGCATCAATGCACCAGCACACTAACCCGATCACTACTTCCGAACCCTGCGTTTCTGTCTTTTATACTGGTCGTTTTGAACGTACGAAATTTCTCGGTGACCGCCTAAGCAATAAAAAATATTCCTAGCATGTTGATTTTTTCCCAGAAATGTCATACCTCTGAGAGTATTTTGAACGACCCAGGGGATGAATCTCTTAGTAAAAAGTAAACGCTCCATCATGCCGCAATTATTTGAAAGCCAATTCGCACACCCCTACAAATAAAGTAAGAAAGAGGGGTCAATCTGGTAACCAGTTTGGTCAATCTGGTTACCAGTTCGGCCAATCTGGTGACCAGTTCGGCAAATCTGGTGACCAGTTAGGCAAATATGGTGACCTGTCAGGCCGTTCTGGTGGCCAGTTAGATCATAATGGTTACCAGTTAGACCAGTCTGGCTACCAGTTGCACCAGTTTGATTTCCTGTAGACCAGTCGGACCAGTCCAAATACCAGTTTGACTGGTTCAAATACCAGTCTGACCAGTTAGAGTTTCAAACAGGTCTTTCCAATAGGGTGGTGTTGAGGTCACGAGACGTCAATTTTCCAGCTAAATTTAGCGAGGAGACTGTGGGAGGCGGGCAGCTTGCGAAGGAGGAGGAGGAGGGGAGGGCCTCCGTACTGGCTCGAGTGGTGATCGAAAATATGTCTCGCAAACGTCCTCTTGCTGTTAACGCTAACCCGCAGTGCCAAGGAAACGCCCAACATTCTCTGGCGATACGAAAAGGCAATAATAAAATAAGTAGCTGTCGCACTGCACTGGCTGAATTGCCCATTCACAGCAAAGAGGCCAGACCTATTTTGTTACCCTGTGTCTAAACATTTACTCATCAAATTAGACTTCGAGGGCAAATAAAAAACGTTTTTCTTATCCATCAAAGAAGAAACTTAATTCGGCGCATTCCAATAGGGGAGCCAGTTTTTTGGTAGTTGTGCTTACTCCAAATGGTGTGAAGTTTTATTATGAAGACGACAGCTTCCGCTTCTACAAAACAATTATTATTCTCCGTCTACTTTAGAGCACACTTAGCGCCAAATTCACAAACCTCACTCCAATAGAGGCGCCCCTCCACTTCCTCGAGGAAGGCGCGAGGGCCGGCGCTGGCCAATCGCGATAACGGATCCGCCGCTGCGATTGGCCAGGGCCGGCCCTGGCGCCTTCCTTGAGGAAGTGGAGGGGCCCCTCAATTGGAGTGAGGTTTGTGAATCCGGTAGTAAGAGACAGTAACTGCATTCTCTGTAGGGATCTCAGCGAATGATAAGGTCAAAACTATGTTTAGATAAACAAACAATATCTATAATGTGACACAGCATAACATTTTACTGGGAACTGCTCTGTTTCGAAGCATACCTAGGATACCGCTAGCCATTCACCTGACTGAAATTCACTCTGAAAACTGCAGTAACGTCCGGTAGCACTGCGAAAAGCGAAATTTAACTGGCAATAACATGGTGAACAGAACAGCGCACAAAAAGACGAGGACAGAGAAAAGGAACATGCACAACACACAGCGCTTATGTGTAGTGCATGTTCCTTTTCTCTGTCGTCGTCTTTTTGTGCGCTGTTCGGTTCACCATGTCATCATACCAACTCGCCCAACTTACAACACTTCTGCATCACTGGCAATGCTTTGTTTTAAAGAATAAACACAATTCGTATTGCTATCCAAGCACATTGCGGCGCACTGGTATTAAGCCCAACCTGAAAGAGCATCCTGGAAGAGCGCATCTAATTTCCAAGATGCAGTTTCGGCACATAGTCAATATTCGTACTGCTATTCACTCACCTTACGTTCACACTGTCAACAAGCATAACCCAAGCAGCAGAGATCCGTTCACTCTGTCAACAAGCAATAAGGTGGCATAGCATTCTGGCGGGTGCACCTAATATCCAGCCGGACTTGTGCTCGTTACTTGAAATATGTAATGGATTACAATTGCAAATTACCAAGCCTCAAATGTAAGGATTACCGTTACAAATTACTTTCGCTGAAAAGTAACGGAATTACTTAACTCATTGCGTTACAAATTACTTTCATGTTACTTTTTACGTACACTTAGTTAAAACCAATAGAAACAATTTTCGTATTTTTCAAAAATGTTCTGCAGCACTACTTTTCATTTCTCATGCGCCCCTATTATGGTAGTCCTCTTAAAAATAAAATTGAAGAGAAAGAGTGTAGGAACACTCCTTTCACCTCTAAGCTGACAAGGCACCGAAAGCTGCAACCACACACGCCATCCCGCTAGCTTACGGCCTCCGGAAATGATCCCTGGAATTGTGCAGACAAAGCTAGCGGTGCGCATGCTCAGTATCACCGTCTACCTCCGCTACAAGATTCGGAGCTAAAGAAGCGATCTACGAAAGCTCCCTTTAGACTTGGGTGTTTCGCCTGTTATTCACACGAAAAGAAAAATTCGGTTCTAACGTTTCAATGTATAGCCCAATGCAGAATGCAGGTGTCCCAGCTTACCTAGATATGTTTCCTTACATTAGAGTTTGTTTTTCTTGCTAATGACAATGTTTTTTTTTTTTTGGCAAGCAAAGAATGAACTAAAACTCTAGGTTCCCGTTTTTCTTGATGCCCTGCATTTTGAACATCTCATTAAGAGATGGCCATGGAGACGACGGACACTCCATGACCGAAAACTCGACCAGTCATATAGAAAGTGGTGGTTACGAGTTATTGATCGTTCATCGGTTCTCACTTTCATACCAATATTCGTGGTGGCCAGGGGAGGGGAAGGCATAAAGAGCGAGAGAAGCGGTGGCCATCGGTCTCACTAAAAATAGAGGATCACACCGTTTTTACGCGTTCTCTCTCTCAGTCAGCACTCCTTAGATGGCCTAACTCACTGACCCCCCCCCCCCCCACACACCCTTTTATGTTGACAGGTGACTGTAAAGTGAAGAGCGGAGTCGACCACCATGCCCAGACAAGTAAATCAAAAGAAGTATCGTCCGTAACCGTCGAAGACGACGCACTTGGCCTTGCGCCGATCGCTTTTCAGCCGTGCCTCAAGGGCGTGCTAGAATACAGTAGCGCACATGAAAGACAAATAGAATTCGACCGCCTCGCGCGAGGCTACATCGTGTTACACGAGTTGTGAACCCGCGAATTGAGGGGACTCGCGTCTGATATCTGTGCAGGTGGCGGGAGACGTCAAAGAAGTTAGAAAGGGGAAAACGGTGTAAAATACGAAAACAAATAAACACGAAGAGCTTTCTCCTGCCCGGGAGCAGAAGAAAAACACGATGAAAGGCGACGGAGAGCCTACTCGGCGTTGTCTTACTTTATCTTTGTCTTTCGTGCATTTGTACATGCCTTGCCTGTTTTTCTAGTGGTTCTAGTGACCAGTCCCCTTCTTGATGTTTTCTATTTTGTTGAACTTGCTCTTTATTTGCTGCTGAATGTTCTGCTCGTATTGCTCCAGTTATTGTATTATGCTCATATTTGTAAATTTTTTTTGCAATAAATTTTTTTGCAATGAATTTACTTACAAATTACTTCCGAAAAAAGTAACGTGGCAATTACAAAAATACTTAAAAAGTAATGAATTACAAGTAATCCGTTACTTGTAACGGATTACTTCTCAATTCTGCTTCCAGCACGCATTTCTGAACCATAACCAGGATTCTTGCCGCCATCTACATGCCGTACGGTCACTATAACAATTATCACATTATTTAAAGTCTATCTTACTTCCCGCACACTGTTTCAGTTGTCTTCAACCGGTACTGAGTAGCGGCGGCACGTCTTCGATCACGTTGATAACCTTGCGTCATATGTCCTTGACATTCGGCTGATGGTTGACAATTGCCATTTGTTCCCACGTGGCGGGGAGCGGTTCTAGCTATGGTTGGTTGGCAATGTTGCAGATTGACGACAGTTTTGATCGGGACTTGTCTGCCCAGAGCATGGCACAACTCGGGCACAGAGTCGATCTGACCTCTTGATAGCAAATGAACCATGTTCAGCTGCCTTAAAAGGCTTTCAGGTGAAAATCTGCAGCGTGCGTTCCTAACTTCCTTTACAGTTCTGCAGTTTGTGGTTTCTATTGAATCTCGCACAAAACGATTTGCTCCAGTTGTGGGAGACGGCATGCCTGGTTGTTTGAATAGTCTTTCCAGCTCAGCGCGAACAGAATCGAATGCTTCGTTCAACGGCTTCAGAAGGCCTGTCTCCGCGCTTAGACACGTTGGTTGACCGGGCGTGTTGCTGCGTGCTCTGATGAACCTCTTTGGAGGACAGCAATGCGCGGTTTCATTCAACGGGGCCATTGAAGGGGTCTATTTGAAGGGGTGTTCTTTGAAGGGAAAGCAGGTTTGCAGATCGAGCGGGTAGTCTAGAAATGGACTATTCCGAGTGTTTGTTTCGTGGTGCTGCGCGGGTGCTGGATCGAGCTTCCCCATCATTCATTTGACACTATGTAACTGCTTGCAATTAGTTGGGAACAGTCTACAGCCCGAAGAGTAAACTTCGAAATTTCCGCTGACGTCACTTCATTGTTTCCAGTGGAGGCTTTCACTTTGAGAAACAAGTTTAGGGCCAAAATGTAAACTCTATTTTTCCGAGAGAAATATAATTTGCCCAAATATTTGGGTTACAATTTCAGAGAAGTTTTTTGATGTGTTTAGCAAATTTCCAGGCGAATCGGCGGCTATAAAAGAACGCATGGTACCCCGTTAGCACACTGTATAAAGCTTCTAACGCAATAAGTCATAATAAATGTGGTTTCTTTTTTATTTAGTGTCTTCCAATGACGCCCTGCAGGTTTCTATTCGGACGAATATATTTATTTTCACTAACTAAAAAGTTCATGATCAAATTTGAGCTTATCAACGGACTTATCCTGACGATTAGCAACCAATAGTGTGCCCCCTTGGCCGCAGAACTCACCTGCACAGACCGGATTGTGTAGCTTTCAGGGTTTCTTTACCCCAACTCTGTAAATCCTGAAAGAACAAAACACTCCGAATATGTTCAGCTGGTTCTATCTACAAACATTACCCAACTTTCTCAATTCCAACCCGTCTTTAGAGTTTACTTTAACCAGAGACGTCCCTCTAAATGCTGCTAGAGCTTTCCGAGCTTTCAGACATTCAATAATAATTACTCTTGTGATTGAGTTATGTCATCTTTTATAAATCAATTGCAAGTTTTCTTGTTACTAGCAAAAACATTTTTTTTGGGGGGAGGGGGGCGGAGGGTTCCATATTTTCTTTTACCCCTCCCCAGGAGAAAAAAGAAAGAAAGAAGGATGATTAAAAAGAACGATATTTGAGGTGAAAACTTTTTATGAAGAAAGGGATACAGTCTCTGGTAGAAAAACGAGATGAAAATTTTTATTCAAGATTGGAGAACCAAGCTTAAAACAGTCTGTTTCCTGCAAAAAAAATCTGCAGATAAAATATTTCGAAGGTATTTGTGAAAGTCTATGCTGGTCGTACTTTGAGCGCGCTGAAATATCGATGACGCGTAGAGCAGGTTCAACAATAGTTCCTCTTGTGTTCGAAAACCGCAGTTCTTTGGACATACCAAAAACCCGAGACGGAGGCAAGAAAGTAAGAGAAATAAAGCGTATGAAATTTTTGTGTTTTTCCTTCTGTATTGCCTCCGCCTCGGACTGTAGTCTGTCGAGTAACAAGTAGCCAGCTCGCCTGCCTTGCAACTGTATACTCGTACAATAGCTCTTTGTTCATTTGCGGCAGACGCAGAGCTAACACTTGACATGTTTCCGGTTCTTGAATCCGCGTGTTTGCATTACGCATCTACACCTCTTTTTACTTTCCAAAAAATTGCATTCAATTTTTTCTTTAGATGTGACTGTACTCCATTGTCTATTTATGCACTCGAGAAAGCGCACTTTCACAGGTGTGATTCAAAAAGTACACATCTGTAAAACCTGAAACTAAAAGGCGAAGACGAGAAAGGTGCAGGGGTCTCTACGCTGTAAAACAGACTCGTAAGTGTTCACAGAAAAGATAATATTTTACTAAAAAATAAACAGCGAAGTCTAAAGCAACATATCTGCAGATATTCTACAAATTACTTCACCTGCAAAGTCACTAGCACACAAATATAAATAAATTGATGTGGAAACGTGAAATGATCCATCTTTTTGTGAAGGTACGAGCTTTGCTTTAACCAGGAACTGATAGAAAGACAAGGTTGAAAACGATGGGAAAGGCATACCTGTCGAAACAATTGCTTTTCAGTGTGTCTGCAGTTTTTCTTTAGAGACATGATATGGACTAATCTTTCGCTTTGAGGGATTGTAATTTAATTATTTTATAAATTTAAGCCAATAAAAGATCAAGCTTTTTTCCCTAATAAAAGGTTCTTCGCAATATGGGGAGTGGAATATAGTCTTCATGGAAGTCAAGCAATGCTACCGCCTTTCAACTTACTCCGCAGTAAAACACCGCAGAGGCAGAGCTCCTCTTTTTTTTTTTTTTTGATCGGCTTATGTTTTATCACGAATACGCAGCGACATCCCCCTCCTAGTGACGCGCGTTCATAGTAGTACAGTCAGCGACAAGTTAAGAACGATGTAGAAGTTCCTCCCATATGCGAAATCCGCCTTTTTGAAGTGTTTCCACTGTCGAGAAAATAGTGCCCTGGGAATGCCGCTTTTGTCTCTCAAAAACACGTCTCTCACCGTCGAATTTACAAACCTCATTCCTATTAAGGCGCCCTACAACTTCCTCAAGGAAGGTGCGAGGGCAGGCGCTGGCCAATTGCGAGGACAGATAAGCAGCCTATATCGTAAAACCTAGACCGATTGCTATTGCTAGATGTGAAGGAAGGTTTAATATGAAGACGTTAAAGAGCGCAGCTGAGAAGACCGAGCCCTGGGGAAAGCCAATGTCATTGCTGGTAAAGGGGCGCAGTGTCGATCGAATTCAAATTGGCTGTCGGCCATCTCATGGAGATGCAGTGGCGTCGGAAGTACTTCGGAGAGGGGGGCGGGGAAAGGGGGCGCCCCGGAAACGAGGGGCGGACTGAAACAGTCCGGTCAAGATGAAATTACAAGAACGAAACTCTCACGAACGTTTATTTAGAACAAATATATATGTCCTTTTGCTTTTGGGCTGAGGTGAAAATATTTTCCTCTAATGTGGATGTCTTCGAAGAGCCTGAAAAAGGAAGAACTTAATGCAGTCCTAAAACGGTTAGTTGTTCAACCGTCCCCGGCACGAACTCTATCATGATAAAGTTGAGATCAAGTTTTGCTGCTCGCACACTATTTACGTGCAGCAGTATGACCTGAGTCGGTCATTTTTTGACATGGTAGCTCCGAGGTAATTCTTGATACTCCGGAATGCGCTGAGTTTTCGTTCAGTCGATGTCGCTGACACTAGTAGTGTCCTAATAAGTAACGCAAGGCGCATCACTTCAGCCAACATAATCTTGACCTTTGGGACTTGTCTGCCCAGAGCATGGCACAACTCGGGCACGCAGCCGATGTGAGCGCTTGCACAGCGAATGAGCCGATGTTCAGCTGCCTTGAAAGGCTTCTGAGGTGAAAATCAGCAGCGTGCCATCCTGACTTCTTTTCAAGTTATTCTGTAGTTTGTGGCTTCTCTTGAATAGCGCACAAAAAGATTCGCTCCAGTTGTGCGAGACTGCATTCCTGGTTGTTTGAATCGTCGTTCAAGGCTCGGCGCGAACGCAAACTAATGCTTCGTAGAAATGTTTCAGAAAACCTGTCTTCGCGTCTAGAAACGTTTGTTGACAGGGCTTGCTGCTGTTACGAACATCCTTGACGAACAGTGTCAAGGGGTCTTTTTTGAAGCCGCCTTTTGCTCATGCTTCTTTGCTACCCCCTCCGTACGTTCGTACACTTCTCTGAAACCACTCTCCTCTCAGTGTCTTGTCAAGTGTGCTTCCAAGACCTCCGTCGCCCTTGGCGCTCCTAACACAGAAGTATCAGTGTTTCTGCAGCGATGTTGCAGGTACTTCACATGGTTCAAATATTGTGATGGTGCAGCTGAAACCAAACACGGTCGCGAAACTTTGCATTTTTTTTTTTAGAAACGCCGTTATTGTCTCCTTTTTCTAGTATCGCGAATGACCCTTGTCATACAAAATGTATTGCAGTGTTAGTTGTACTGTTTCGTAGTTCTCGATGAAGCGCGTCATCGCTTTTACTCGAACAACCCATCGGAGTACCGGGGAAGAAGCTTGGATGCTTTTTTGCTGGTGATAGTATCTTCTTTGCTCTCGTGGCCAGGAGGTATCACGATATGCTGATATGTTTTCGTTCGCTTTGCTGACTTCAAGATAATTCCTGAAACGTCCTTAACAATGACAAGAGCGTTGAGGATCAACTCGCAGCATCGTCCATCCTTCTGACTTTCAATATCTCTAAGGCAAGGTCTGCAATGAACGTACACAGCGTTTTGATCGGTGATGCTCTTCCCATCTTCCTAAATGTTTCCTTATGTTCCAACATCAGAAACCGGCATTTTAAGGGTTAAAAACGAGATGTTGCAAATATGGGACCTACAATTTCATGCAAAGCTGACGTCAAGGGACTCAAGTAAAGAAAACAAAAACATGCATATTTACAATTATAGTGTTATCTCTTCTAGTTAAGGCGTAGCAGCCGGTGCATTCATTTTCGCGCACGAGATGGTGACTCGCAGAGAAAGAAAGAACACAGTGTTACCGTCTTTCTTTTTACAATGAACACACTTGCAGGCTTGCGCTGATGAGGCCTCAAAACAGAAAGTCGCGTATCGTCACTGCACCCGCTACTATCCAAACTCGTTGTCACACCCCATTCTGCAAAATGTCACTGTAAAATTGCGCAGTAAACAATAAAAACTTCCAAGGATACAACTTCCTCGTTGATCATAATCTTACTTAATAATAGCTGTGTCAACATACATTAAAAAAAAAAACTAAATATTTTTTTCCCAAAAAAAAACATAAATACACTTTAAATCTGGCAGCACTGTACGTTTGCGCAATCTTTTCCGTACCTTTAAAAAAATTCGGAGGAAGTTTGACCTTGCCGAATCTCAAGATTCGGCGCCGTATTTTTGATTCGGTGAAAGTTCGACTAATCACTAGTCCATAGTTGGGCGTACGCTCGGTGGAATCAGCAGATGGTGCCAGTGGTGCCAGTCTACTTCGATGTGTTGCCGATAAATTGCTCAACGCGACAAACGCGAGAATGCGGCGCCAGTGGCGCCTAGACCGACCATCTCCGTACAAAAATAGGTGCCACGGCAGCAGCGCATCCGGTTCTCCGCCGCCGCAAGAGGCTTAAAAACCGGTCTTGTCTCACTCGGTCTCACTCAGTTGCAAGTGTGTGAACGAGGCTTAACGTTTCTGACGGTAAAAAGAGTGTAGAACGAAGATTAAAAAAAAAGTAAAAAATATTGTATGGTTACTATTAAGGAGGGGATTTATAGAGGGGTATGAGTCTGCCAAAATCATTTGCGTGGTTAGCGGTGTACAGGGGTGGCAGTAACGAAATTACAGTAATTTCATTACTTATTGAAATAATTTTTAATATAACGAATTACTCTTATATTTTGGTAAATTGGTGATGTAACGAATGACCTTATGCCGGTAATAGTAATAAAAATAGTTAAATACTCTTATGGTTTAAAAATATTTTCCTGGAAATAAAACACCACCCGCAATATGTGTGCACAAAACAAAAAGCAAGCAACTTCGACACCACTAGAGAAAAGGAAATATTAAGAAAGAAAAGCACAGTATGTGACTCATGGAGACGTCTTGAACAATTGAAAGTACCTGTAGCTCGTTGGAAGCCTGCGATAGTTATTGCGGGAATGGTCAGAAATACAATGGTATCAAAAAAAAGGGAGAAAAAAGATCAACATGGTAGGAGGAATTCAAAAGGCTTTGTTCCCTACATAGCAATGACGCACAATCCGTGATGTGTTTCTTAGGCAACCGTATCTATTCCAGCTAAAAGAATAGATACAGTGAAGGTGCGAATCATCTAGGTTTGTTGAGTCATCCCAATATGGACTGCCAGGAATCTTTCGTCTCTAAAACTCGCCTCTAAGTCCTAGCGAAAACCTTCGGCTTGCTTGTCTGGTGTGGCAAGACTACAAACAGCGGCTTATGCAAATAAAGTTTCTATAAGACAATTAAAAATATATGTGGCAAAAAGTAAGAATTCATGTTTGTATAAGAAACTAAAAAATTATTTAAAAAGTAATTCATTACTTTTGGCAGTAATTTGTATTTTTAATTGAGTACTTTTTGTTGTGGTAAATTTCAATGTAAATTAATTACGTTAGTTGTATCAGGCAAAGCAATTTGTGATGTTATTTATTAGAAATCAAAAGTAATTTGGACACGTCTGACCGAGTGGTACGATGCGGAAAGCTTTTCTCCGGCCCTGAAATCTCTAAGTTGTATTCACATTGAAACCGAGACTTCTTTAAATTTATTTGTCTGCTTGTTTGAGGTACTACTGGGCCTTTCAACAAGTTTTGAGCTTATTACTAGTGGCTCCTCCAACGAGAGAACGGCAGTGGTTTCACTGTCGTAAGAGGATAATAATCTGGAGTCTTTCGCTTGGTTGGCGAGTAAAAACGAGTGAATATATGGGAGGTACAAAACGACACCTATCATCATTTAAATACACAAAGCAAAAAAATATTCGACCAAATGTGTTATGATTATATTGTAACAAGAATGCAAAAAGAAAAAAAAAAAGAATAGATTTTGAGCTGTTTGTTGCAACTCAGTTACGATTGAATCATAAGGAATTCTAGTAATCTGTAATTGTTATATCATAATATAGTTGCACAATAAAAATGAAGAAATACAGAATGAACTTTGAATGACAATTTGCAACTTCGTTATGATTAAATCAAAAAAACTTCATATAGCTTTTTTTTTGTTTCTTTGGAGGGAGGAGGTGTTGCGGCATCTTTACGGGAATAATTAACTTCTTTTACATGCAATTTCTTGACTCACTTTTTATTCGTAAAGCGAGCGTAAGAGATATTTATTTATTTATTTATCATACCCTCAGGGCCGAAGCATTACAGTGGGGGTGGGCAACGGAAGTACAAAAACGCTGAAAATGGTTAGTCCGGCACAGATCATGAATAGTAACTTGTTAGTGCTTCTTTAAAGATAACAAAATCACCAATGGTCGCAATGGGTGAGGGAAGGCCGTTCCATTCACGAGATGTTTTTGGGATGAAAGATTTGAAAAAAGAATTTGAGATGGAAGTGGGTATACCAACTTTGCAGCAGTGATCGAGGCGAGAGGATACGTAGATGGGGGCACTGATTAGTTGCTCTTTCAAGAGTGAATTGGCATAGTAAATTTTAAAAAATAAACAGAGACGGGAGATAGTGCGACGAGTGAAAAGAAGAGGCAGTGAGAGACTAGCTTTCATGGATGTGACGCTTGATGAACGATGGTAGTTTGATAATATAAAACGTGCTGACCGTTTTTGGATGGCTTCAAGCGCTGATATGAGGCTTTCTGCACCGGGATCCCAGACCGAGCATGCATATTCAAGTTTTGGTCGTACCAGTGTTTTATAAAGTAGTAATTTTAATGATGATAGAGCTAGAGAGAAGTTACGTCTTAAATATCCAAGCATGCGGTTACTGTTATTAACGATATATTCGGTGTGAGTTTTCCATGTTAGGTCGGAAGAGATATGAACACCTAGATATTTGTAAGTTGATACGTTTTCAAGGAGGTTATTTGATAGGATGTAGTTAGGACAGAGTGCTGCTTTGCGGGAAATCCTGCACTCCTACTATCCTCTTTGACGCCTCGGTGTCGCCGTTATGTCGGTGAAGGAGCAATGAGGGGTGAACCGAAAATCGTGTTTAAAGACGCAATAGTGTAAAGATTGCGAGATTGCATCATAAAAATAAGGTAAAGTGCAAAATGAAAATTTATAATAGAATCTGATTTCGATGGAAATCAAACCTTGAGCTTTCTGGGTTGCAGCCTAGGTTCTGCGCGTCTAATAATTCAGCAAACCCGTAAATAATTTTAAGGGGCCTAGGACGTCTCATACATCACCTCATCAGACGTAACCCTTCATTAGTATTCTTCTTAAATTTTTGTTGCACACAATTTCTACCGGCAGTAACTTTACAATTGCTTCTAAACTACACGGACACGGCATATTTCGCATATATGTCAAGAAACGCAGTATTTTTTTTCCAAAGCTAAATCGAAGTTTTACGTGCCTAGCCAGCACGCCTTCATGGCATTCATTTAGTTACCGCTTCGTCACTACGTAAGTGAAAAAAATGATTTTTAATGCGAAAGCATTAACTGACCGATGGAGCGAAGCTGGCGTTGTCTGTAGCAGCGAAACGAGCAATAAATTCTCCTTGCTGCGACGCGTCATATCAGATGCCTCGTCACGGAAGCTGGAGGGACCGCTCAAGGTCAAAGCGGACGCGCCTCAGAAATAAAAAGCAAAGAAAACAAAAACAACCCAGATGCATCGTCACGGAAGTCGTGGAGCCGGTAGGGCGTCGTGCATGCGCAGTGGGGGAGCGTCATGTCACCGCTGGAGCGCCGTGTGAAAACGGAAGACGTGGTGCGCTGCTAGTAGGAATGCGCTGCAAGTAGTATGTAGGAATGCTTTCGCATTCTTACACGTAAGCAGTCTTAAGTGTTTTTAACGAATCTGTTATCTGGCAGAGTAAACAGCCCCAGGAATCGTTTGTACCCTCTTCCTGGCAAACGCAAATCGCTTCCCTTCCAGATCTGGCTCACTGCTTGGGTCCATGGGACAGCAGCACAAAACTGGTTGACAGTGTGTAGCTCACTATCGGGTGTTTTCACTGACCTAATTTCGTTCAACATTTTGTTGTTGTGAGCTGTCTGGCGTGTGCCGAAGGCGAACATTCCAAGGATTTTGCATGACCCCTCATATGCGTAGAGCATATGAGGGGGTCCGCGGACCCTGTACGGGGTCCGCGGACCCTGTACGGTCCGCGAAGGCATTCTAAGGGTCCGCGAAGCCCTGCCTAGTTAGTCAAGCCCGGCAATAAACGTTGTCTTTTATTCGATTGAGAAAAAGTGTTCCGATTTTATAGCGAGTTTTCTCGTGTATGTCAATTAGAGAAGTCTACTTCACACCATCATTAAATAATATTCGCTTATTAAATCATTATCATAATTAGCCTTTACCTTTCCCTTCCCCTTTACACGAACGGGGTCATCCATCGTCTCTGCCGATCGACAAGGGGTCCGCGAATCATCAATCGTTAAGAACCACTGGCGTAGAGCATAGAAGCTTATAAGTCTTACCACGCTGACATCTCCTCAACAGGTTGCGATGTAATCCTTGAAATTAGTAAAGTTGTTTGAAAAAGTAAACTGACCACAAAATGGTGGAATTGACGTCAAGTGAAAACACCCTATACTTCATTTCACTTTAAGTCTGACTGCAGCCGATGTTAGGATTCCAGGCTGTCAATCAAGGAACGCCAAAAGTGCACGATCACCACTCTCGTTGTTTTTGGTAGGTTTGCTATCAGCCGCAAAATCAATCACGCACCGAAATAACCGCAAGATCGGGGCGGCATTTACTCGACGTGATTGTCTTTGTCAGTTGTAATAAACGCGTTAAGAATGATAAGCGCCATGACGATGCACTTTTGCGCTCTTTGATTGACTACATAGTGTCGTAGGGTAGGCTCCAGTGGGACTCGAAGTGGAACTCACTACACCGCCCTGCTTTATCTTGAAGACTACCCTGGGCCTCTTTGGCGTTACCTAACAGTTCTGTAAGACAAATCCCCTCATAGTCTTTGCCTCTAGGTGGTGTACACAAGGTAGAATATATTCTTTTGAAGGTGTACCGTACTCTTCTTTCGAAAAATATTCGAAGATCTAAACGCGGTTTAAGAAATTTACGCA
The DNA here is from genome assembly GCA_013358835.2 of Ixodes persulcatus. Classification (NCBI taxonomy): domain Eukaryota; kingdom Metazoa; phylum Arthropoda; class Arachnida; order Ixodida; family Ixodidae; genus Ixodes; species Ixodes persulcatus. The sequence continues at coordinate 41,403 of JABSTQ010003149.1, forward strand.
GGTGCAAACTGCGGTAAAATAAAAAAAAAAAAAATAAAAAAAAAAATATTTGACACACATTGTTTGGTGTATATTTGTTTCAAGCGAAACAAAATGCTCTTCGAATCGAGTGTAAGGGTCAAGTTTACAGGTGCAGTCTTTGTCTCCTCCCACCTGCTTCCGAAGCTACCATTGGTCGGAAAATTCTCATGGAATCACCCATTGAGAAGAACACGCCTACACTCTGGGATATAAATACGCCAGCAAACTTTCCACACCTCAGGCCAGCAATCGCCACTTCAAGATTCTTGAAGCAAGAAAGCCTTACGTAAGTTCTCCTCGAAATTGCAACGTTTTTGTTTTAGTTTCTGCCGCAATGCCGCGCTGTTAGAGGCGCCTAGAGTTCAGTATGTGCTCGTGAAATTGTAATAATAACACTCTTTGTTATAGTAACGCATTGCTGTAGATGGGTTTTTGAGCTACGTTTTTATCGTGTTCCTGCCATTTAGGGGCAAATTTGACCATTCTAAAGATTAAGAAAGCGTAATTATGTCTCTAAATTAGCAATAATATTTGCGTACTCACGCGCCATATCTTTTTAGGGGGTACTCTCAGATTGCTGAGTCAATAAAAAGGTAACCTATGTTAATGAACTGAATGTAAGTACGCAAACGAGCTGGGGTATATTTGGTCATGATAAAAAAACCTGATACTGCAGGAAAAAACGCCGACACAAACTTGAGACATTTCAGTCTTTGTTTCGTTTTTTACCTGCTTTCTCGTGTGTTTGGTCCAGACATGTACGCAAATGCGTTACTAGTAACGAGTTGCTTTTACCTATTTACTTTTTTCGGTAACAAGTAACCTATGTATTTACCTTTTTAAAAAGGAACGAGTAACGTAATTAGTTACTTTTAACACCAAATAACAAAAAACGGTTTTTCGTTACTTTTGAGCAGTAACGTGTACAACAACGTATAAACAGCCTCCTTTTAATTCTAACTTGAGTATCTGTTTATTGCGATAACGGAAAGCGGGCAACCCCCAAAACAATTAAACATTATGGAGGTATAGCAACGTTTATCGCTGAACACGTCAGTCAAACTCTACAGCTTGGAATATTCATCACCCAGAGAAAACAGTAAGGTTCGTTGGTTGAAGTTCCTAGAATCGTGTACAGGCCGAATGTAAACCCGGAAGTTGCCGATGCGGGAAGGCACAGAACCCATAGTCAACTTCGAAATTTACAAGCAGAGAGTCCAAAAGTGAAAGGAGTAACTTAGTTTCACCAGCCCTTCCTGAATCACAACACTGCCGTTCCTTTGAGCGCGTCAGTAGAACCACTCTTCAGCGTCGCCGGAGATCTATTGTCAACGAAGCGGAGAAACTTAACTGATGAAAACTTCGCGAGCCAAATATCTAAGTGCAACGACTACTGAATATAAAACGCTAAACTATGAAACAAAAGAAGTTGTGTATTTCGTCGTCAAAGTAACGAGAAAAGTAAGTCGCTACTTGTGAGGTAAAGTAACGTGTTCCTTTTGAGATTCCGTAACCATAACAAGCAAAGTATTTAGTTAGTTTTTGACCGAATAAGGAGTCACGGAATTTATTTACTTTTGGGGGTAACGTGCACATGTCGGGTTTTGTCCTTTTGAACCTATGTTGCAGTGTACCACTTGAAGAAAAAAAACATTTACGAAAGTGGTATATCAGAGCATTGGGAAATCCTTGTTGCAAGTGGGATTTTTTTCGCTGTTTATTTTGCTAGTCCCATCTTAATATTTATTTGGTTTCTATTTGGCTTAAAAAAATTATCAATTCAATATTCCGGTTGCCATTCTCACAAATATTCTTCGTAAAACATTACAGATATATCTCGGCCTTTTTGGGCCTTGTTTCTTGTTATAAACAGGGCTATACGTACCACAATATTAGAATATTAGTATGAACTTTACTAGTCCGCCTTCTTACCTTGACGTCAGATGTTGTATAAACATCAGCACGTAAGGGAAGCTTGAGCTGCCTCGTCCAGCGTGAGAAGCCGTCGCGATCGTCCATGGAAAACAATAGAATAAGCTTCGTTAAGCATTTCTGTGTCAAGCAACGACCAGCAAATGTTTCAAGTTCAAGTCGACATTTTAAACGATTTGCCGTTCGCATTTCATCGGCCGTCATCGCCTCCATATGTTGCACCCCACCCGTTAATAGACATATGGAAAGGAAAGCAAATTAAACAGCTGGATGAAAAAAGGATATCATAAAGTAAATTTAAAACGAAAACAAAATAATTTAGTGCGATATTTACGGCGCGAAACTAATTTGTAGTGGGCGCCCACGGGAGCCCGCTGAAAAGTGGCTACTAGAGTCACGTGACTGGCCACTATAGTCACGTGGTGCTTGCGCTCTTTCGGGAGGTTTCTGTGGGCTTCAAAAGTTACTTTAATAATTTTCGTTTTAAATGCCAAAAAAAAATTGATAAGAATCTGTTAAAGCCCATTGGAAGCTCCCGAAATAGCGCAAGCATCACGTGATAGGCCCGAGCGCCTGTCGGAATTTGACAGCGGTGGCGCGTCGGAGTGTTCCCTTCCGGCGGCGGCGCGGAAAACGCGTTCAGCCGGCGGCGCGCCACGCTCAGCGTGCGAAGCTTGCGGCGGTGGCGTGGGGGTTCTGGTTCTCGGAACTTCAGCGGCGGGCTGAACGGCGCCGGCGTAACTTGCGGCTGCGCACAGGTCTACCACGTGATTAGTGGCAGCTTCCGCGGACGCTAACTACAAATTCGTTTCACGCGGTAAATATTGCTTTAAAATAATTTTTCGTTGTAAATTTATTTTAAGACGTACTTTAACCATTCAGGCTGTCTAATTTTTGTTTTATTTGCATTTGTACTTTTTTTTTTAGTTTGCATTCGCGATTCGACGACATGTGGACCCAGGTGCCTCCTCGAGAGTAGAATGGTATCGAAAGTTTTGTTCGCAACCCGGTGCGAACTGTTTACGCGAACGCTGAGAGCCGGCGTTCGCGTCGCACTGGCCATGCTCACTCCCATCGCAGACATTTGTCGGTCGTCGACCGCTGATGTGTCACTCTGCTGCATTTCTTCGCGGTGTTGCACCCCCTAGCAAAATGTCGATACCCCGCCCCCCCTTCTTTCCCCTTTCTGTTCATCGCATACCCGACACAGCACGCAAAGCTAACAGGTGCTAATTATTGAGAGCGTGCGACATCTAGACGGGGCGCGGGAAGCCACACGGGAAGCCAGTGGTTGGCAGCGACACCAAAGTCAGCTTCCGCGTTTAGTGAGGCAGTTCCCGCTCGGACCTCTGCCCGCAGCATCTTCGCCGCATCTGCGCCTTCCCGCTTCTGTTTTTCGATCTCGCTCAGGAATGAAGGTGTGACACCCTGAAATTTGAAAGCCTACCCACTTTCGGCATTCTCTGTGTGTGTTTTCAGTGCATTCGGCCCGCAGGAGTTGCTCGGAACTCGGGTTCCATCGTGTGTCCCGCAGTTGTAAGCGTCAACGGCGGCAACACGACGCCAGGTTTTTACAGCGGAGCTGTTAAGGGCTAGTTTCCCCAGGATCGTGTCCCCCGCAAAAAAATGTCGACAAAAAACTCTGGTTGCCGCCGTCGCTCATAGATGGCGGTAGCTGTCCAGAGTGTTGTGTTTGCCGGTTGTCCGCTTGCCGCCATCGCTCATAGAGCGCAGCATTTTTTCGGAGGAAGATGAGCGGGAACGGAACGAGCGGCGATATGCGCAGGAGCGCGAATGGTTTCGCAACCGTTGCGAGGCCGCTATCGCCTAAAGTTCGACTGCGTTGGGCGCTTCAGATTCCCTTGCGAAAGAAGAGCAGATCGCTCGCCTGGAAAACCACCGCCGTGAACAGAAGCTACAGCTCCGCTGCTCTTCCTTCTTCACTAGAGTTGAAAGGCTGATTTTTTTTCTTCTATCTACTCTGGAAAACGCCTCTGCAAAGCGTTCGTGTTCGCGGCGGTCTGGAAATCACTACGAGACGACGTTCATCAGAGCCAGTAATTGATGAAATTTACGTGAGAAGTGTTTTTCGCTCCTTCTAATATCAAATTGTTCTTCGCTTGTCGGCGGATTGAGTAGATGTGCTGGAATGCAGATAATCGCGACGGTTTTTGACGACGCATGGAGGGCACCTGTGTTGTCAAGTTCGAGGTCTCCCGTAAAAGAAGTTAGCGACGAGTTCGGCCTTGAACGTAGCGCTGTGCTTAAGCTAAGTCAACCCAAGAAAGTAAGGTTAACTGCTACACAGAAATGTCTATGCCAGTCTGGTGACATTCAACAAGAAATACTTTTGCGAGGAGCTGCACCGTGGCGCCACTGTCTTGCCGCTCACTTCTGATTGAACACACAACGAGCAGGAAGGGTCTGCTGTTTGATACAACATTTGACGTCACAAGCAATGCCGTCGCTGCTCAGTGTTGCCAGGAGAGCGGAAGATTGTGATTCGGATGCGTAAACTTCAAATTTTTTTTTTTCTCAAAAGAAAGTAAATATTTTAACGAGATATTTCATAAACGTATTGGAGGGTAAATATTTAGTGCACGCTGAATGTTTTAACAAAATCGATGACCATTGATTTTTCGCAGGAGCTCTCTTTTGAGCACGTTGACTCTACATTCCGAAAAAAAAAAAAAAAAATTGCGCTGTCGAGTTTCGAGGCTATATTTGTCAATCTTTCTCTTTTAGGAGGACGTTCCCGTTAAACTGTGCTTATGTGTCGCAATACACGCAACATGCTGTTCGTTCTTTTCGCCGTGGTTCTTGGTCTAGCGGCATCTGAAGCAGGTAAGTCTTAAAAAAGATATATATATTTATTTATTTATTTATTAGGGGTGAGCGAATATTGAAATTTTCGAATGCGAATCGAATACGAATAAGACAAAAAACGGGCTTCGAATAACAAATCGAATATTGAATATGTGTCTAGTAAAAAAAATTGCAAAACAAAAAGTAACAGCAGGTTTTAATGCCTTTTTAAAATAAATCAATGCAACTGCATTTTACTGGGCTGCAACAGGCTGAAGATACTTCTAGTAATGCACTCATTACAAATTATCGTGTAGGAAAATTAACTGCTCAGCATGTTCAGCAACTAAGCGCTCCCTACGCGCCGTGACAACATTTCCGCCAGTAGAAAGACCCTTTAATCGGGAAACCTGCGAAATTTCACTAAAGTTCGATGAAGTTAGATTTACGGACAGTGTTGCCCGGCTGCTACACGAATATTTCGAATTTTGAGAAACAAAAAATTTAGAAAGTGTTTTATTTATATTTCACAAAATGGTGACCAATGTTTACACCATACAAAAGCGAAAATATGCGCTTTTAACACTTTGATTAGTTATTAATGTGAGCCAGTGATGACAATAAACCCAACAAATATTGCACTTTTCCTTCGCCAGATAAAGTCAAATAATTTTTTTAATTATCGCGCATGCGCTCAATAGTCGAACTTTAGTCAAACCTTTGTCGAACATCACGTTGAAGGTTCGAAAAAGTCGAACTTGGTCAAAATCGAACCTGGGAGGTTCGCGACATCCCTTATTTTTTACTGCGCGGGTGTGGCAAAAGTTTTTGTCAATGGTGCCCAGCTTTTTCTATTATTTTTTTTAACTTTTCAAACATTTGTATTAGATAAAACTCTCGATATCTATTTTATATTTATATTTCACTTTCGAGGTTTAATTTTATTGTATCAATTTATAGAACGCTCAATTACATCACATATTGCTATAAAGATGCCACACAACAAAGGGCTTGGCGAAAAAGAAACCGAAACTGATTCTGTCTTCCTGCCATCGGACAGATACAAACGGAGCAGACTGATAACGCACGCATCATACGCTTTTCTCAGTTAATACACATATTCATAGGGGAATGCGTGGCAGGCAGATTATTTGTAACTTGCTCGAATATTCGCAGTTTTTGGGAAAATTCGCCGTTTTTCCGGATATTCGGCTTTGGCCGAATATTCGGGAACTTCCAAATATGCAATTTTTGAATTGAATACGTTTTGAATAAGGAAAATATTCGATTCGTATTCGAAATTTCGAATATTCGCACACCCCTAGAAATATAACAATTTTTCTGCTTTCTTCGAAATATTTTTTGCTAGGTTTACTTCTTTAAGAAATACCTGTCATTGAAAGCCACCGCTGCTCTCTGAACGTCGTTTGATATTGCAACCAATGCTTTTGAACATCAGGTGTCTGACGAGGTTGGAACAAGTAATGTTAATTCACACCTCATCAAAAGAAAGACAGTGCATTGCATACCATTTAAAGGTGCCCTGAGAAGGTTTCTGAGATTGTCTCAATACAGCGATAACTCACTCTGCGGTCTCTAAGCATACTGGCGCTGCTCGGCGGATTTCCCTATTTAAAAAGCAAAGATTGAACACAACGAAGTCATCTCTGGCGATGGTAGGAGCATTGTTCCGGAAGCCTGGACAATATGTGACCAATGAAAACGTGACATTTCGTTGAGATTGCAAACGCTGTTATTACAAAATGTGTATGCTTTTGTAGATGATAAAAGCAAATAAAAAGTAGTAACAAAATGTTAGCTTTTCGCCGAGAGCGAGCGTATTACTGCAATAATCGTATCATAAAGAGCGCACCGTGTTTGTTTATTTTTATTTATTTTTTGTCTTCCGTGGGAGTGATGTGTCCGGTCGTCAGCTCTCGAGGGCTGTAAGGGCAGTAAGCCGCGCGCATTCGAGATATCACTCCGCGGTTCCACCGGTCGGTAGGCGCCAAGATCTTTCGCTTGCCATTGGCTGACAGTGGTCCTGGTTTCGGAACATGCACCTCTTATCGCCGAAGACGACCTCGGTGTGTTGCGATATTTGATTGTATTTTTAATAGGGAAATAGGCCACGTATCGAAATGATTTAGGGATTTCTCCAATGCTTAGAGCCAGCAGAGTGAGTTATTGCCATATTTAGGCGATCTCAGAAATCTCCTCAGGGCACATTTAGGAGTCTCACACAGGCTACAGTGTTAAACTGCTAATCTTTCGTCTATACATGTGTTCAAGGAAGTGGATTATCTTGGATGTAGCAGGTGAACCTGTCGCGGCCAACCGGGGTTTTGCGGTTTTGGAAACTGTAGAGAGGGTTAAGCAATCAGTTATTAAAAATGTACCTAATGTCTAGTGCTAAAAATAACGGATGATGATGTTTATTGATATCATGGGATGTTTTTTCAGGTCACCCGATTTGCAAATCTGACGTTAAAATGTTTAAGGATCAAATTGAAATGAATTTCGTTACAAATAAAAATGATTGACAAAAGTAGAACTTAATATCAAAGTTTAATTAGGCAAACTTCTGACTACAATACTAGAAAGGTACCAGCATATTACGCAATGCTAACGCAAACGCACAGTGCACGCTATGATAATGCAATTATTGCAAAGATTTAAACGAGCTGGACAAGAATAACGATAACAATCACGGTAGAAGTGGAACAAGGGGACAAAGGACAAACACAAATCTCCAAACTATGTTTTGAGATTTATGTTTTTTCTTTGTCCCCCCTTGCTCCCCTTCTCCGTGGATTGTTATCAGTGCTAGCGTTTGCTCATACACGCAACACTAAAACTCACAATAATCTCCATGCCTAAATGTACCTTCAATTTTTTTTTTTCTCAGAGGGGACTGATATTGATTATTCGCAGTGCTACCTTGCTGCTCATGAAGGTGGAAATATATTTTGCCAACTCTATGGATATAATGTAAGTCTTGCGAACAATCAAAAACAAATCTATTTCTTGATAATCAAAAGGGGTTTTCTATTATTTTTATAACGCGAAGACTAATTATTTATTACCGTTTTTACTTAAATCTTGCATTTAGCATGAAAACCCGTAATATTTCAGGAAACATTCAAAATGTTACTAAGTTAGTGACACATCGCGTAAACACAGGGGCACATAAGGGGCCAATAGGAGGCGATCTTTCTATATCGTCATTTCTACTGGTGTCAGGGGGAGCAAGTAATTTGACAAGCTCGAAAGCAGTAGGTATTCAAGAGGGGAAAATTCCTGGACTTAAAAGTTTCGATGGGTTTTATTTTGGAAACTTTCCCTTGCGTAAAAATATTTTAGAATTATTCTCACGAAGGAGTACCTGAGGTTTCTGATGATCATTCTTTTCTTTGCGCTAAGGTGACGCACGTTCTTCAACTAGCATAATATCACACATTCCAAGGTTATTTAAGACCTGGCGCAATCTCACAGAGCTCTACGGTGCGCTTGACGGCCACCACCATCATCAACTAACTAAGGCACTAATAGCCCTTTCCTATACACCAGCAGGTGGCTATGACGTCACGCAGCTGTGGTGGCGCTGCTGTCGTCGCGGCACATCCGCAGACACTGACGCGGATCTGGTGTGGGCAAATGCTAAGTTGTTTGTAATGAGGTCTCACCAGCACATTGTTGACAAACAAGTCCGCGTGTGGTGTGGGCACTGCGCTAGGGCCGCGTGCCGGTGTATACACCTCTCCAAGAAACACCCGGCCACAAAAAAGATACCATTTTTGGAGCCCATTTGAGACTAATGTCTCAATGGCGACCCTGTTGACCCTAACCGAGTGGACTTGATTTCGATAGAAGCAGCCTGCGTAGGCGCAATATCAGATATTGCTGGCGGCTAGATTCTCGCCTTTCGCCGCTATTTTTGTGTTTCATGGTGTATGAATATTCCCAATTACGTTTAAAAAGCACTGTACAAATTACATTTAAAAAGCACTCTAGCACATAAAAAAAGGTCGGTGCATAGTTGTATAATGCTGCATAAATTTCCGTCGAACTACATGTGGGTGGTACAAGAAATGAGTGTGTGTGTGTGTGTGTGGGGCGGGGGGGGGGGGGGGGGGGGTCCGCGATTGAAATTCGCGTGAACTGCCCGCTGTCCAGCGCAATGAGGGAAGGTAATGAGGGAAGGAAGGTACCACGGCTGCCGTAGCGGCGTCTATCGCCGTTTCAATCAGACAGGAAGGAGCGCGTCGCGATGAAGCAAGCAAAGGAGCAAGCCTGCATATAAGAGATAGCTGCAAAAAACACTATTGTTGGTTGTCTAAGAATTGCGATAGCATTCGTCTAGGGCAACCTCGAGAACGACGCCCTAGAGGACAACACCAAAGACGACCTCTAGGGCGATCTCAAGGACGACGTCCAGAACAACCTCTAGGGCAATCTTAAGGACGACCTCAAGGACGACGTCCTAGAGGACGACGTCAAGACGACATCTAGGACGACCTCAAGGACGACCTCTAGGATTACGTCGAGGACGATGTCAAGGTCGTGAGTTCCTTCGAAGGGGGTGCTGATGTGACGGAGTGAGAATGTGAGCTGAAATGGTCTACTGCGCATACATACTGCGCAACGCATTAGGAGGCCGGTGTTTTCTGTGTGACGTCACTCCCGTGACCAGGTTTTCGAGACATCGATCTTCAAACATTGCACTCCCTTCCAAGCTGGGAGAAAGACGTCGGTCTACCTGAAAACTGTAAACTATTATATGAGCGACAAAGCGAATGCTACTGGAATGTTAATTTTATTTTACGATGAAATTAAATGCCGCCGCCCGCTCAGCCACGTCAGTCGACAAAGCGCTTAGCTGTCGAAAATTTATTTGAAAAGAAAGATAGCCAAAAGGCATGCATATTTATTGCCCGAAAATGACGTGAATAATGACCTCCAAGAGAGGACTCGTACATGAAATTCTGCAAGTGAGACCATTCGAACAATGCAAATCGCGTGTTCGTCTGCTTCTAGCACAAGGGTAGCGATGATGTCAGAACATCGAGCTCTTATTGGCTGATTGAAAAATGTGTGGGTAAAGTTGAAGGCCACTAGAACTTTAAAACAAAGGTATCACCTTATACCCTTTTGTCCCATATAATGCACCCCAGAACTTCATTTCGACGTACAGCGCACTATAGTCGAACAGACGGCCCCACATTTTACGAGGGGCTTGATAACGGTGCGATGTAACTTATTAAAGAGCTAAAGTACGTATCAAAGACCACAGAAAGAAAACACTGAAGCTTGGCAGTAGGGCCAAGAAAACCCCGATTACGTTTTTTTTTTATAGTCCGTTAAACGTACATTACTATTTTTATTAGGTTGTACCACACGGCTATCAAGCCTCTGGTGAAAGTTAGTACCGTCAGATCGACGTCAGTGCGCTGTACGTTGAACTGAAGTTTTGGTGTATATTATATGGGACAAAGGGTGTAATAATACACCCTTTCTTTAGAGCGCAATCAAACCCAATCAGCGTCGTTTTGAAGTCACCGCAACTCAAAGACGATACTAAAGGTCTGTTCACACGATGCATCTTTTAGGCGCGCAACAGTTTCGCGACACTCAAGTTTCGCGAAATGTGCTCGTTCACACGTACCGCTTCACGTGCAACAACGATGACGTTTAGACTCGCGAAAAAAGTTTCGGTGTTGACCATAATGTAGCGCTCCGAATCAGATCGCTATTTATCATGGGACCTGCTTTGCGCATTTTATGCAGTCAATTCACTTTAATTTTTTTCTTCTCACATACGGCACTACTTAGAGCGATCTCGCATGTGCGCAAAGCCGATTGAGGCGGCAACCTGTACGTGCAGGACATGTGCCGGCGCCGAGGCCGTACGCAGCCAATTCATTGCCAAAGCTCCTATCAATGCACATGGTATTCATAGAAACACTACGTGCCAAATCTGGTTACTTCTCGGCGGCCATGTCTGCCCCGATTTTACTGTGCCAACTGTTTCAGAGAGCGCACATGGTTTCACGTTCGCTTGTAAACAAAGCAAACTTGGTTTTCAGTTTACTCGATGGTCTCTTATGCAACGATTTCGTCGCGACTAGGGTGCTTCATGTGCGCTTTGCTTGGGGTGATGACATCTGGCCATTTTATTTCGAACGGTTATTTTTATTTTTTGTTCTGAAGTGCGTGAAAGAGCGTGTCCCTGCACGCGCTCGTGGCACTGACTGTGCTACGGCGACATTTTGTTTCCTGCGATTTCTTTGTATTTTCCCTGTGAGCGCGTGCTGTCGGCATCGGGTACTACAAACGATGGCATCACCCTAAACAGAAGGACATTGAGGCACTCTAGTCGCGACAACAACGCTATGAGCACTATTGTAATCTCGCCAACTCCCGCTAATTGTCTTCGTCCATCGCTGGATTTGTTTCCGATATGCTACTCACTTTTCCTTCAGTGGTTCTTGACGTGCCTGCGGAAGCGCCGGCAGTATCCATCGTTCGTGGTTTCGGTTTTTTCGGATTTGGCTCGGCTACAACACCGGCAGTGAAGTGGTCTTCTCAAACAGCTCGCTCCCCCCTCAAAGGCCACGTGAGAGCGTTTCTGAGCGGCCATTGGCGGCGCCCTCAGAGTGATTGACAGGACTCGGCAAAGTTTCAGCAAAAGCTCGCTCCAGAAGCGAGGTGTGCGCGCAACTTTTTTTTGATGCGCGCGTCCTTTTCGGACTCGTTCAGACGGCGCAGCCATTTCGCAAAACTACATTTCGCGACACTAGATGCGCGAGAAAAATGCATCGTGTGAACGGGCCTTAAGAGGGGGGGGGGGGGGAGGGGGAGAAATCGTCCCCTCCAAAACTTCTTCGGTCGTGTTTTTGTTTTGTTTGAAGAATGTGGGAGCACTTTTGTTCACTCGAAGTGGCAACTTGACTTCAACGATGTACACTAGCCACACCTCACAGATTATTCGACTTCAACGATGTACACTAGCCACAACTCACAGATTATTTCAAGTTCTGTCATCTCTCTTTAGAGGAGAGTGGTAGCCGTCACTTAAGGTCTTTTTGGTTTAGACGGCACCAATTAACACGGTGGCGATGGTGTCGACATAATATGATGGGCTCCGTCCGCCGCGGATCTTATGGTCGCTCCCGCGGCCTAAATTATCCCCCCCCCCCCCGGCCCGGCTAGAGTGCTAGGACCCATGTTTGGGACCGCCTCTGCCGTAACTCCTGCGCAAGATGCAGACGACTTGCTCTCCACATATATTGTACGTACCACAAGGTGCGTACAATGTTTTTCATGTTTTTCACGACCAACACTATATCAGAAACGAGGAAGGCCTGAGGTCGCTACTGCAGTTCGCCATTTGTCACAACGGCTGCAGAACGATAGAGCAGCGCTCCCAAGTTTTTCCGTTGGCCAGTCGACACCGTGACAAGACGCGCGGTGGCCCATTGTGAAAATTGGCTGCGCTGAGAGGATCGACAACGTCCGTAGACTAAAACTCAACGCCGAAATATGATAAATGTGTCTCCAATTGTCGCCTTGAGCGCCCCCGAATGGAGGCCGTAGACGCCGAGGAGAGAGGAGAAAAACAAATGAAAAGTCGTTTACAACTCCCTTTAAATGGGTGTCCAAACAGGATACTTCAAAACACAACACTCCGGCAAATCGTGCGGCTCTCCGCTTCCGGCCGTCGGGGGGAAATTTCCCCCTGTCAAATCTGCCGGGGGGAAGTTTCCCTCCGTCAAATCTCCCCCTCGCTTCCTCCACGGCGGCCTTGCTCTGCTCATCACGAGGGGTCCGGAGAGCCACTCACACGCTCTGTTGGCTGTCGGTCAATCGCTGAAGGCCTCCGCCGTTTTGCGAGTCCCGAAAACGGGAAAGGGAAGACTCGAGGGCAAGCCAGGCGAGCGTGCGTCGTGTCCAAGGTCGGAAGCGAGGTCGGCGACTTCGTGAGCCACGGGGCATAGACAGGCAGCAGGCACACCATTGGCAGGTGGCGTGTGACGTCAAGTCTGACGAGCACCGACGTCATTGAAAAGTGGAGGAAGCGAGGAGGAAAGTCGTGAATTTGGCTTGGCTGGTGTCCAGACAGATATACGACCAACGACTACCAGACCCTTCGATTTTGACAATTTTTGCAGGAGTCGTGTGGCCTGACGATTTTTGTAGTAGCCTGTTTGGACAGGCCTTAAAGCCGAATTATAGCGCAGTTCTTGAGGAGGAAGATGGAAGGGAACTACTGAGGGGAGGGTATACCATTCGTCCCTCCTCCTCACCTCCTCACCCTGCGTGACCCCCCCCCCCCCGAGGTCACGTGACACCCATGACGTCACGTGACCTCAGGGGGGGGGGGGGGAGGAAACGTGATTTCACGGTTACACCGACGCCGACCGCGACGCCAACACCGACGGCGACGGCCACGGCAACGGCGACTCCGCTCAAGCCGCAAACGGGCGCCTAAGCTGCGCTCTAAAATGGGCCGAAATCGCCGCTGCCGCTCGCTGATTCTCGAACAAATGCGTGAGCATTTCTCTCAGCGGTTAAATATAACAAAACATGGTGACTACAGCCTCTCAGAAGTTTTCCGCAGGGTGAACATTCCTCAAAAGCCCCTGTTCTTCCTGGTGCAAGCAGATCAGTTCTCTTACCGCGTGCATGAAAGATGTGCGCGCGGTGCGCGTGAATGGACAGAGCCATTTCGTTGTGCGTATTTATTCACCGCAAACGCGTCTTTAATCCTGCGGCGGATAGATGTGCACATGAGCGGCCTGTGCAGCGTGAAGTCCGCCACATATGGCGCCGTTTGAATGTTATGTGCATGGCGAGTAATAGATTTAATCTACAGCGGTGCCGTTGCGCGACGTGGCTTCTTTAGTGTCTGTCCGCGGCGTAGCAGGTCGAGGAATTTAAACGCAGCCCGCGTGCGTTCACACGTCTCCAAAGCCGGCGGCTGGAGCTTAAGAGGGCGTTCAAGGCGCGCACCCGCACCTCACCCGCCATCTGTCGGTGCTTGCAGAAGGTGTTTCATAGCCAGTCTCCAGAGCCAGTGTGGCTGTGGAGCCATCCCGTGGTGACGTTGCGAACTTTGGTTAGTCCAAACCAGTCCAAGGTCAAGACATGTACTTACCAGGGCAGTAATGCCAATGCATTAAGGGGAAGCTGAAGAGGATCTCGAAAAAGAAAAACGATTTAGAGGTGAATTCTATATTATTTTTATCCCGTGAATTTGAATTGTTCGTCTTTCCCGAAGATGATACTAAACGCGAGAAAACATGAAAAACCTCCGACTAGTTGTTACGTCATAAAGGACCTTTAGACCGCCATGCGCGAGTCGCTCGTCTAGGCAGCGCGTGCAATTGCAAGCTTGCCAGGTATATTCCCCCGCACTGACACCAGTCGGGACGCCTTTTTCTGACCATTTTGAAAATAGCGAGAGTGTGGGTACATAGCTTTGACAGGCGCTGAAAATGCGTGAGAGCGGAGATTTTGAAAACTCCTTATATGACGTAACGCTCCGGGAACTAGGGGCTTCAGCGGTGCTCTGAAATTATTTTGTGCAGCCTCCGTACACCAAACTAACAAAAAAAAAAAAAACTTATCACAATATTTATGATATTGGCGGCAAAATAATGTCTTTATTCAAATACAGAACCGCTTTATTTATTTTTTTAAAGCCCTAACCCAGGTGCGGAGGCAGATTACTAAACTTCAAGCTCCGGGACTTAGTTTTCCTCGCGGAATCTGTGTCTGCCCTCAACCTGCTCTCTTTGAGGAGCTCCCTCTCTTCGCAGGACGCCGTGCTCCTGTGTCGCGGACTCATAGAAAACCTGACGGGCTTCTCGTAAATCGGGCGCGCCTTCAGACCGGGCTGAACCATTATTAATCTCGTCTTTATTTGTGAGTTCCCTGCTCACTGACGAATAAATGTTTGCGCTTTAAAAATAAAAGGCACGGCAAAAAAAAAAAAAAAGAATAGCCAATTTTTTTGTTTGGATTTACTTTTAAACTTTTATTGTACCCACCCCAGACTTGCACAAAAATATCCAGTAGGCGGTCAAAAAAGAAAAAAATAAATGTGGGAAAATGTGGAGGAAAAATTTAAAGGTGATTCCCTGCTTTTATGTTGTGGGACGGTTGGCGAGAAGGAAAGTGAAGATCGGGATCCTTTTCTCTGCTTGAGGGCAGGCCCTTAAATTCACCTTTTCAACTTTTTTGTTTTGTTTGCTTGCTTTTTTTGGGCGTAGCTTTTTTAAGTCTTTTAATGCAAAAGCATTAACTGTCTCATGGAGCGAGCCGACGCTTTCAGCCTTCAAATCGCGCCAAACGGCACCTTAAATCCTTTCTCCAAATGAAGCCAGCTCCCAGCTATGAAACCACGTGCAAAGCTAGTCAAAGGCACCGAAATTCCCTGATCCCAAAGTGTGTGTAAGCGTTGTGAATAAGATAGGGGGGGGGGGGAAGAGAGCGGAGTAAGCTGATGGATTTTCGGCTTCGGTTCCATTGGCTGGCCTGCGTCGACGAGACTCCCAATGGCCGGATACGCAGCGCCATGGGGTGGCCTGTCGTTGAAACACTCGGCGTGTCAGTTTCAACGACTGGCCACCCATGGCGCTGCGTGTCCGTCGACGGTAGAATTCCTGTATAGGCTCCCTACGGGAGCCAGAGTTGCGCGTCTGTTTTCCACGTGCCGCTGCGCCGCTATTCGCCGAGATCCGATCACGTGATGAGCAGGATCAAGTGCCGTGCAGGAAAGTAGACGTTGCGCGCGCCCCGCCGAACTTTCCCCTGCTTTTGAGTGCGCCGTGCGCCTCGAACGCGCGTCGCCGCTATACACCGAATTCAGTCACGTGAGGAGCAGAATCAACATGTCATGCAGGAAAGACGGCGCTACGGGGGAGGACGCGCAACTCTGGCTCCCGTAGGGAGCCTATCCAGGAACTCTAGTCGACGCTGTCGACGCAAATGCGCTGCAGAGGAAATAAGAAAGTGGAAGAATGATGTGCATGCTTTCGCATTCACAACTCATAAGAAGTGCTTAGGTGTACCTTGAGCCTTTTTTGTGACATTATATGTCGATGCATTGCAGGATTATAATGGTCTGAGTTATGAGACATGCGAGCTCGGATGCGGAGGCTCGAAGGTGCAGTTGCCAAAGGAAGTTTGCTCCAACGGTGTGCACGTAAGTCACAAGAAAATGTTCCGGCTGCCTTCGCGCTTTTTTTGTTGTTATTTTGTGGGTATTAGTTATATGACAGCTGCCCAGTTTTATCTATTTTTCAAAAAGTTATTTATCTTTGAATTTTGCTTTACTAAGGCAATCACACAATTATGTTGTTTAGTAATAACATAAAAGGTACTTATTGGCTCTCTATTTATTCTGTGCAGAGCTAGTATTCGAACCATTTTTTTTTGCATTTGCAAGACCATGCGTCCTTCCATCGAATCCCCTGGGAAAGACGTAGTCGGTCATCTTTTTGATGTATATTTAGATGATCAGAAATTTTCTTATAAGCAGTCTATTGACGGTACATAGCGCAAAATAATTTTAACGTGCAACAACTGCATAATGTTTTTGACAATTGTTTTATGAAATCAACAACACCTCTTATACCCAATTTCACATGATCACGTGGACTACTAAAGAGGCTGGTGGGAACAGAAAACTAACGATCCAGCCACAATTCCTAAAGCCTCCTAGTGTTGCGTTTAGGCAAACAACCATCTCGACGATGACTGGTGGACATAGATGCAGAGGAAATGGCCTTCGTGCAGCCTGGTGATGAGGCAAATTTCTGCTTAATATTTACGACCGGTCCTCCCAGTTGGTGTGCTGCAATAATGATTAGAATATCAAAATATAATTGCGAAAGTATTAACTGCCCCACGGAACGAAGCCGGCGTTATCTGATGTCTGTAGCAGCGAGAAATGGCACCTAAATTTCCATTGTCTACAAAGCGGACGCGCCTCAGAAAAAAAGAATGAAATACAAAGCAGAGCACAGCAACGCAGATGCCTCGTTACGGAAGCCGGTGGGTCGCTCAAGGTCAAATGGGACACGCCTCACAAATAAAACACAAAGAAAATCATAGCAACGCAGATGCAGCGTCACGGAACCCGTAGAGCCGGACGGGGGTGCCGCGCCTGCGCAGTGGGGGAGCGTGATGTCACCGCCGGAGCTGCCGTGTGACAAATGAAAACGTGACGCGCTGCTTGCAGGAATGCACTTCGTGTAGGAATTCTTTTGCGTTCCTACACGTAAGCAGTCTAAAGTGTCTTCATTTAATTTTATTGCATAATAATATAAGTAGTGAAGGTGATTGTATATTTATCAAAAATAGGAGCAGGAATAAAAGCAAGAGTATTAGCAGTCGTAGCAACATTAGCGAAAGTAGCAAGTAGTAATATTATTATTTAAAATACCTTGGAACGATAGGGAAGAGATTATATAGGGACAGAAGACATAAAGTACAGTTTTTACGAATGTGCTGTTCGTGTTCTGTTAGGTTTTTCATTCTTTCTCAAGACTTTATACTAAACGAACGCGCTCACCTTTAAAGGAACGACATTAGGTTGCGGCGTTCTTCTTTTTACAGAAACATACCGGCACTTGTGGTATCTTTTTAAACTTGAACGCAATGCCACTCACCATGAAGCGATCTTTGTCGCTGTGTAATTTCGACGATACGTGTGGACTTTTTCTTCCAACTTCCCCATCACCAAACATATTGACGTAGTAACGGGTATCGTGGTCGTAGTCGCGGGAATATATTTAATAACTATATTCGAATACAGCTCCTAGAGTGCACACGAGTACTGCGGGATAACGCGGCTTGGTCTCATGACAGTCAATGCTTCGACAAGTATTCGGGTGGTGGCGTCAAATCGCTGCAGCGACGGGAACAGCCGACCCCTAACAACGACTGTAGCTCAGCACGTGCGATGTGCTTGCCAACCCGAACGTACGTTGGGCGGCATATAATCGGCACCTGAGCCGTATATTGAGAGAGTTTGGCCATACATTGGATTGAATAGGCGATCATCTCGGGGCCAACCACAGGCCGCGAAACAGTCCCTAGAGGTGATCATGAGCTCTAAAAATGCGACTCGATTAATTTCAGCCGTTTTTGCATCGCTTGAGTAAGAAGGTATAACTCTTAGGGCCGGTTGCACCAACGCCGCTTAGCGCAAAGCGGAGCTTAGCAGGGAACCTAAGCTAAGTTTCGGTTTCGTTCGGTTGCACCAAAATCGCTTATCGCTAAACCTAGCACTAAACTACGCTTATCCTAAGCGCTCAACATTGGGCGCTTTGCCTTTGGTTGTTTCTTAATCCTGGATTTAAAACATGGCGGCCGGTTGGTGGCGGTCGACGAGGTGGACGAAATTGGTTGTACAAAGTGTTTTAGGCTATAACAGCGTGAGAGTCTCGACAGAATGACCTTCGATTGTGACAAGGATGCAAAATATTGTCGCGTGAAGTGTTTATCGACTCCTGTTTTCAAGCTGGCTCTGCACTCTCAGTGCGTGTTAGCCCTAACTGTGGGGCTCACGCCTGTCTTCCCGTTGGTTATTCTGTCAACGAGTTTATTCGTATGTATACCTTACTGATTTTCGCATAACTGTAACGTATTGTTATTTACCAGCTTGTTTATTTCTACTTGCAACGCATATCCTTCAATCCGATCAGGGCGTTGAATACTGTACATGATCCCGGCGATCAGCTGATTGTCGACACTTCTGCCGTTTGCATCAGATTGCGGCGCTTTTAAATTATAAAACAGCGAAAAGTCAATTTCTTTAGTTTTCTGAGTTTCGAGACAATCTTCAGTGAATTTTCCTTGTCTCGCGAGTAGAATCTTGGCTTCAGAAAACTGTATCGTTCCATAACCGTAACTTTTCTGATGATCGCGCTTCTTAGGAATATTTTGCTTTATATCTTTCATTCGTGGCAACGACAACTTCTATTTGTGGCGACGATAACTCGGCGACTTCTATTCGACGATTTCGGGGCATTTTCGCAGCTGCCGTGGCGAGTTCGTTACTGCTTTGAACTTCATTGGTCGCAGGCATGACTTGATTTTAGTAGTCGTCTTACCTGCCTACTTATTCTCGATGATGTTTTGTCTTCATCGATGCAGCGAGTAGAGCGTCCTTGTCGCGTTCGGTGAGATTTGGGGCCCCCGATGGCTCCTTTATCTAAAAATGTGAGCGCGAAAACTACTGTCACTGTCAAAATATTCAGTTATCAACCGATATTAAACACACAATCACAGATGTAAAGAGCATTCGTGTTTATTTAAAGCGTTGACTCCTGTTTTCGAAAGTTAAGCGAAAAAAATGATTGAATTGGGAGACCTTTAATTCGTTACTCACCGAAGAAATACAGCGAAAAGCAGACGCCGACGACGGCTACTACAGCAGGTTTTTTGTTTACATCACGAGATTCCTCTCCGCCAATCGTATTCGTCCCTCTGAGCGTTCCCTAGTTTGCTCTGTGTGTCCCTACATTCCCTAGGCAAATCCAGCGTTTAGCTAGGGGCGCGTCTGTAAAGCCGGGTTAACGTTGGTGCAACCGGAATTTAAACCCGTGCTTATCCTAGCTAGGTTTAGGGAGCTAAGCCGACTTAGGAAAGAGCCGCTTTGGGTTAAGGTAAGCGACGTTGGTGCAACCGGCCCTTAGTGACTGAAAACTTGGCGCATGTGAGGTTGTCGTCACGTCCATATTCAACGGTAGAATAAACGAACGTGTGGTCCAAACCAGGACGGACTCGCTAGAAACAGCGTCTCAGCTGAGACTGGGGGAAATAAAGCACTGCCAAAGTCAGTGCACGAGCCCAGCGGGACCGTCTCAACCCGAGCCGAGCAAACAGCGTCTGAAGACGCTCGCGCACCGCACCCTTTGTACTGTTTTAATAATAATAATAATAATAGTAATAATATTATTAATATCTTTATTTGACTCTGAAGAGCCGCGGCACCACGGAAAGGCAACAGCCCGTATATCATGGAGGCCCGCGGTGCCGCGTCTAATGAACGTGATAATGCGATGAGTGTATACATACAAGATGACGACGAGATGGATTGTTCCTATTGCGGAGGATGTCAGTCCGGTTTGAAGATGTTCATATTCCGGTGAGGCGGGTCAGCAGCGGGTCAAGGGGATCTGCAGCCTGCCGTTCGATCGGTGCACGGTAGCACAAAGAAGCCCCAGCAGCATGATGGTGCTGTCGCTCACTGGGGTTGAAACATCGGGCTAGAAGAGGGCAGCCCAGTCAAAGCAGAAAGCTGCCGCCCCCGAGGTACCGAGGCCCAGGGCTTAGATTGAGACACCGCCGACGCCCGTTGTGGCATCCTCCCGACGCCATCTTTCTGTTTTTTTTTTTTTTTTTTTTTCTTTCAGCCAGTCTCAGCTGAGACGGTGTTCTGTCAAGCCGGCCAAGAGCAAACAGTCACCGAGACTAGAGTGTGCTAGAGACGATGAGTGGGGCCACCGGAGTGCTATTTCTGCACCTCCGCATGTGGAAAAAATCGGCTAATCCAAACCACATTGCTCGTAGCGCCGTCTCGGGCGCTACGAGCAAAGTGGTTCAGATTAGCCGTTTTTGATGAAAAACGCGTTGCGTTTCAACGCGAAGCTCGACTGGCGGACTGATCAAGGTCATAAAAACAATAGAACGCCTGACTATATTTTTTATACAACCTAGATGTCAGGCGTCACGTCAAAACATAACGTCACCGCGGCCTGACTTGTCGTCACGACGCCATGCGGCATCCCGACGACGCCTTGACGTCGACGTCGTCATCGACGCTGTCAAGGCGCGTTACACGTCATCAAGACTGCGTTCTGACGTCATATTGCGTTGACAACGACGTTGATGTCAACGCTGACTATGACGACGACGACGACGAGGTCACGTGACGTCATGATGACGGCGTCCTTGTCAATGCGACGTCATAAAGGCGCTTAGCGTCAAGTCGTCGGCGTCGTTGTCGACATGACGCAACTCGACGTTTCGACAACTTCACGACGTCGACGACGACGACGTTACACGACGTCAAGACTTCGTCGTGATTGCGCGTCGACGTTAATGTTGGCTAAGACGACGACGTTACACGCCGTCAAAGCATTACGGCAGCATCTTGGCGTCGCGTAACCTCGTACTCGACGATGACGTCGTGGCGTCGTCGTAACGTCACGTCGTCGTGACGTGGTGTTCTGACGGTACCTCTTACGTCAAAATCATAAAAAAAGATACAATATAGCTCTAAGGGGCAATTATAACCGTATGACCTTGACCTGTGTCGTCACTCGCTTCGATCGCCGCGAAGATGGCGCTGCGATCGAAGTGGCTTGGTTCCACCCGATCGCTTTCCACATTTTGAGGTGTAACTGAAAGCAAGAGCGGAGCCTGAAGCTCGCCCCACTCTGTCGTTCCTAGTGCACTCTGCCGAGGCGCCGAGATTGAACGCTTCTATTTCACGCTTTAAGTGTCGTTTCCAATATTGTGACGTCGCCGTCTGCTTATCAGTCGACGCTGTGCCGAACATTTAGTTTACGCTCTAACCACGGCAGGAGTATTCGGCGCTGGCGGCGGCCTTCGGTCCGCCCATTGGTCGAACTCTCCCAATATACGGCTCTGATCGGCATGTGGCCGCTCATTCTGTCTGTAAGTTGAGTAACTGAACGCCTCGTTTTTCTATAATTTTGTGGTGAGTGCCATACCAGATATAATCTAGCCCATGTTTCGTAGGTTCTGAACGTCAAAGATTAATGCTGCGCGTTATTTAATTAAAGCCCCGATATAGTGGCACGACACCTTTATTAAAATAGTAAAGAGGAGAAAATATATTTTTTTGGTGCAAGTACTCAAACGAAGTCTCCTCTCAAGTACTCCAATCTGATTTAAAAAAAAAAATGAAAGACGTTTACCAAAATTTGTAATTTCGAAACTAGAGCGGAGCATTTGAGGAGGAGGGTGGCAGTGTACGGAGGGGAGGGTACGCCACTCCTTCCCTCCTCCTCCTCCTCTCCTCCTGCCTCTGAATTTGTTCATGGGTGACGTGACACGATGTCTTGACGTCATTTTCCGCGCTAAATATAGTGGGGAAATTGAATTTGTGTCGTTGCGTTATTTTCCCGCTAAATTTGCCGGGTAAATATTTCGGCTATATTTAGCGGGAAAAGTTTCCTGCTAAATTTAGAGGGAAATTTTCCCACTAAGGATAGCTGGAAAATGTTCCCGTTTAATTTAACAAGAAACGTTTCTCGCTAAATTTAGCAGGACAATTTCCCCGCTAACTTTAGCGGAATCTTTTCATCTAAATTTAGCAGAAAAACTTTCCCCGCTAAATTTAGCGGGAAATTTTTCCAGCTAAGTAAAGCGGGCAAATTTTCCCGCTAAATAAAGGGGGAAATTTTCCCCGCTAAATAAAGAGGGGAAATTGCCCCGCTAACTTTAGTGGGGAAACGTCCCATAATGCAGCGCGCGCGGTTACGCCGACGCCGCTCAACCCGGAAACGGGAGCCTAAGAGCTCTTCTCTAAAAGTACATAGTAGTGAATCTTTTGGGATGGATCTTTTATCATGCATTTCATTACACAAGAATTGCAGTGGAATTAAAAAAAAAAACGAATAACTTCAAAACGAAGTTGTTCGAACGCTGATATTTGTGTTCTGATTGTTATAAAATCAGAATTGCATTTTCTTTCTTAGAACACCTGCACTCCAGAGCTCAGAGATAATCTCCAAAAATGGAGTAAGGAGATGATGGAGAGGAATAAGAAAATATGGTGCAACGCCTAACAAGGGAAGCAACTTTTGTTACGGCGACTGCGATCAATAAAGCAGTGTCATGTGCCCTTTATTTGAACCTATCATTTATAAACAAAGCTATATCTCCTCTTTATTTCTTCACATTGTAATTTTCATTAACTACAAGCTGGGCTGTATTGCGGTATGCGCTACATATGGGCTGTATTGCCTATTGCGCTATGTGTCGTTTCAAAAATTAGCGTTCGTAATTCAAGGGAAACATCGAAGGCAATGGCTAGTTCAAGGTGTCACAGTGTCTACTTGAGAAATC
>JABSTQ010003150.1:0-90599 GCA_013358835.2 Ixodes persulcatus
GGTTCCTTCTCCGATGAATACAAAGGCGCTTTCTTAAAAAGTGGGGGTCGGAGACAAGTTGGCACCACTCTGTGGCCATTATCTATCCATTCAAGCGGACCAAGGAGCGTTTCCAGTGACTCATCTTTCGATTGCGGAGGGATTTGAAACCGCGCACCACGCTTGTGGGAGGAGCTTCTCCTACCTTCTTAACTTGTACCGACTATAGGCACACCTTAGTCAGCCAGGACCTTGGAGCCGCCGTGGAGTCGGGGAAGCGTGCCCGTCTCGCACCCCGGAGGCCCGATTCGATTCCATCCAGACCGAAATGTACTAAGGTTGTTTCGAAAGTCGTTCATTTACTTTGTTTATAGGAACTTGGCTACAAAATATATTTTTACTCTTTTCTTGGACATGCAGAGTCCTTCGACCTCGGCGTACTATTTCAACAATATTAGGGTGGTTATTTATAAGGTCAGATAATTGGTATAAAGTTTAATCAAACTACCATCAAAATGATGAGTTATAAAGCGCCCTTTTGAACACCCGTCTTGAAAAAAAAGTCTGCTATTGCTTGTTTTATTATAGATCAAAATGCAGTCAAAGACTATAAGATACACAAGCACAACACGCATACTACAAGCGCAAGTCCATAGGGATGGTTTGCGCTTGATTGCTTTTACCGGTGACAACAAACGCACTATAGTTTGAGCTCCGTGACATAGTGTTTTTGGTACTGCTTGATTGGCCTCATTGACCTGTTATCGGCTGCGCTCTGACTTACAGCGAAAATGAATTTACACGTTTTTGTCGTGCAAAAGATCTTTCATTAACGAAATGCTGACATGGCATGTCTTATATATTTCTTTAACGTTTGATACCACTCTTCACTGATTGATGACTATGTTTTTTAATTCTCGAATAGTTAAAACGATAGCTACTGGCTTGTGAGCCTCTCGATCTCAAGCTAGGCACTCTCGATCGGGTCGATGAGCTAGCTGGGCTCCGCTTCTGTGCGAACTGGGCACTGCTACCACCACTGGCACGTTTGCTGGCATTTGTGTCAGCGGGAGCACGCGCTGAGAGCTGAACGCGCACGGGCGAGCAGCAGAAAGGAGGAAATTAAGAGCAGAGGAGGAACATCACTGCCACGAGCTTGTTTTCTGGCCACACTCTAGGCAGCCACACGGATGAGTGCCGCCATCTAGTGGTTGAACTAATGGCTTGTTCAAGATGGCCGCCGTGGGACCGCCGCATACCGCCGCCTTAAGCGCGAATGGAGGTCTTTGACATCATTTTTGTTGCGTGTGCTCGTGCACACCGGCGGCTACTGGCTCGTGAAATGAACGTGCGCCACTTATTGTGGACACTAAATTCCTTGGTTCAGTATCCCTTTAAAGGGGCCATGAAACGATTTTTCTACTTCTTCCTCCTTAGCTTTAATCATCGATTCGAAGGCAAATTGAGCTTAATCCTGGGTGATGTCTAGAGGGCATGCTCTGAACGAGCCCACATTAATAGGCTGCTAAGACCGGCAATCTTAAGGGTGCGGAATGCACGTTACAAAAGAACTGTGGAAGCTCGCCATCAGCACGCGCTCAGCAGCCGAGTGGGCTAGCGTACACCTCGGAGCACGTGGAGCGAAAGCTCGCGCTGCAGAAAACAGGGATCTTGGGTTCAATCCCCACCCCTGCCCATTTCGATCTGGATGAGCATCGTACCGGCGTGCGGTCGTGTATCACTACTGCGTGGTGCACGTTAAAGACCCCAAGCTAACAGTAGGTTACAATGTAGGTAACACTGTCGCCATGTTCTGGCAGACTAACCTCCTGCCGTATATATCAACTAGCGACTAATAGGACTTTGACTTTGATTTTTTTGAGAAAGCAGGTCGTCGTAACTTACTTGGGCACCGGTGCGATGACTCCAAGCTACAACCCTACTTTTGAAGCACACTGTATAGACTTGTCATTTGAAAGTGACGATAAGTTCCGTCAGGGCACTCATTGGACACGAACGCAAATCCAAACATTCGTCGACGGATTGTTGACAAGCGCACACATCCGAGGGACGCCGTTCTCGTGTCCAATGCGTGAACTGGGGTCGGCCGACGTCAGGTTGGCACCACTGACGTGCATTGGGTACCGCTGGTGCATCATAGTGAAAAGGCGCAGAGCTTTCAAAGTAAAGGAGGTACGATATAGTCCGCTATATTTTCAAAATTTTATATAAAAAAGCTGGGTTTTGACTTTCACCAACCTTGCTTTTGGCCCACTAAACAATATGCGATTAGTAAAGTCCCAATTTAAAATCATTTATCCTAGCCGAAAATTTGTTTCATGGCACCTTTAAGGACCCTACGCTCAGTCGCATTTGAAAGCGTTTGAGTGCGTTCGACTGCGTTGCGGCTGCGAGAGACGAGGACATCCCTTCTTTTTATGTCGCGTGCCAAGCTATTCCTTGAACTGAATTCCACGCTTTATACGAAGCACAGATGTGCCGGTGACTTGCTTTCGCTACTCGACTCAACGCACTCAAATGTTTTTAAATTCTCTCAAACGCTCTCAAACGCAACTATGCGTAGGGGCCTAGATCTCTACGCTCAGTTGCGCTTGAGAGCGTTTGAGAGCGTTTGATTGCATTGCGTCGAGAAACAAAAACGAATCGCCGGCACATCTCTGCTTCGTGTGAAGCGGGGAAACCAAATCAGGAAATAGCTTGGCACGCGACATAAGAAGCAGGGATGTCCTGGTTTTTGCAGCCGCAACGCAGTCAAACGCACTGAAACTGTGCGTAGGTGCCTTCAGTGAACGTTTGGCCAGTTAATTCAAACAGACCTGCGAACACAAGTAGTTGTTTTGCAGCTGCCTGCGCGCGTTATAAAACTACAAGGTGAATCTACATGATTGTTGGAAACAATGGTGCCCCTCATTTGTAACGCTGCGAACTGGCGTTATGCCACTGCCTACGCAGCTTTGTAAACACATATACACTTCCAACACGATTATCTGGAGGTCCCTTGAAATATAATTGTACCTTATTTAAGTGGCATTGCTTTGCATCAGGCTACAGCACATCTGAGAATGACATACAGGCCTGATATCAAATATCAGATGCCATTATACACCTAACGTGGTGTGCGATGACGTACATGGCGAAGATAGTAAGAGGATTCGGAAGTTATATTTCTGTAAAAGTTAATCATGACATCTATCAAGCATATTTTTTGCAGCTCTTGCAAGTTCACTGCGGTATTTTCTTTTTTTTTATTATCAAAAATAAAGTTCGAAAGTGACGGAGGAGATCTTTGTATCCTCTTATTGCCCTTTTCTTCTTCACAATATAGCGACTTTTGACGGCTGAACCAATTGTACTGTTAGTGACCTAGAAATCAGCGGTGGCTCTATTGATTCAAATTGTTAATTGCCAGGTGATGTTCGCGCTTTGAGGAAGTTGCTATTGAGTGTTTGGCGAAGTTGGATTCAGCGTCATGCAACGTGTTTTTTTATTTATTTTTATTTAAGCCTGAATGATCATTCCCTACAAAGCCGAACGACACGTATACTGCACGAGGACGAAAAGAATTGCGCATATTTTCTCCTTTTTTAAGCAGATAGAAACAACAAAGAGGTGGTTGTTTTACATCTACGTCAAAGACTTGAGCGGAAACTTCAATTTTGTTTTAATTATATCATCTTTGTCGCGATTATGCAATTCACAATCTTCGAATTCGAGGGTTATGTCAAGGGATTATTTTCGGTCGTTTGCGGTAATGAAGTGAATATTATTTTTGAATGTCAGTGGCTCTTTTAAAGATTAATACGTGCTTAGTTCGTTGTCAACAGTTCGAGTGATATAGTCGTATACAATACACGACTAGCAACGTTTGTATTTTTTCCGAAGTTTTATGCAGCTCGCCGGCAAACAAGAACAAGAGGCATGTCTGTTCCGCTGAGACACATGACACTGCCACGTTGATGCAATGGCTATAAATCCGCGAGGGCAGCCACTTCGCTGTAAAGTGCAAAAAAGCTACCCCCCCCCCCCCCCCCCCCCCCCCCCCCCCCCCCCCCCATTTTCTCCCCAATGCAGTATTCTTTTTAAAAAACCTGCAAAAAATTGTAAATTATGAGTTATTTCTTCCTGGCAACGATACTAAAATGCACCTTATTTGTTTTTGAATCAATAGAGAGTTTTAGTAGATCGTGTTTTCAGGCCACGCATTTTGTAGCGTGAGCTCGCACCGCCACTTAGATGTGTGCTCTGAAGCACGGGCCCGTACCGGTAGTGGGCCTTTGAAAACGATCTACCAAAACCCCTTAATAGCCTGACGGGCTACGGTCCTGTATTGTATCTAAAATGATTCTAGAGATATTGAACGAGATGAATATCTTGCAACTTATACTGTAAGCAGTCTTCTTTCGGTTAAATGTTTCTTGAAATAGTGGAAGCAACTGCAGCATCTAAATAAAAGGGCGAAGTAAATCAGAAGAACGAACAGAGAGTTGTATTACGACTGAAAGTTGTAAGTCAGCGCTCGGTCTGTTCTACTCTTACACTTGACCTTGTCTCCGAGCTTTTTCGTTGTTTTCAGTTGAGCCAAACCGGCTAGCCAATTTTTTCTCTCTTAATGGCGTTGTTCTTGGAGAATGAATAACTGTGATTTAGTTTTCTGGGACACGATCACGCGCACGAATGTTTCAACGAGTTTTTTTTTTTTTTTTGCAGTTTCAGTATCTTTTTTTTATTTTAACATACACCACTAGCGCAGTTTTTTACTGCCCCTGTCTTGGCCATTTCTATTTACCTAACTATGACACTTAAATTTGTTTAGTTGAATTTCTACTTTTGATCTAGAGCAGAGGCTCAAGCCTCTGATGTTGCTTTCTTATTAATGTACGTGAAAGCGCGACAGGTGCGCTTTGCAAGCAGAGCGCACCCGACGCACTTTCACATAAATATCGGCAGTAATGGGTGTCCCCGTAGTCGTTTACGTTTTTTTATTTGCAATTTGCTGAATGACTGTTTTCTAGTAATACTCTTCCAAAAGCTACCTTTTAGTATTAAATTTAAAAATTGTTACTGAGGATGAATAAGTTCTTTTTTTTTTTCTCCACTCACATCGTTGGTATACAAAATAAAAAAAAGCTGTGTGACCAGATCCTCGCGGTGCTTTAAGTGCCGTACGTTTTTATTAAGGTTGCAACGGAGCAACTCTATTCAAAAATTCTTGGTCGTTATGTTCGCTTACGTGCGCCGTATATGCCCTAGAAATATATAGCTATTCTAAAATTTCGCAAAAAATGAGATGAACTGTATAGCAGCATGAGAAAATATACAAGTCGGCCGGTATAAAACTGTAATATAGCTGAGCTCGTGGAGCGGGGTGTCGGAGTGGTCTGCCTTATATCGCCTAGTATTGCGCTCTAAAGGTGCATTGCACCCTCGTCGCGCTGATCATTACAAAAAAAAAAAAAAAAAAAAAAAGATGGTCAAGTTAGTGGGTTGTGCCCACGTGCCCGACATTTGATATTCCGCAGAACGGATCGACTGCGCATGCCCGGAATGCATTCCAAAGCCCTCTAGGCAAAGTTGGCCGCACGCAGAAGGCTACCGTTGTGATGGCCGATGCGACGAGAGACTGAGGGAGAAGAGGAGACGAAAGCGCATGATGACGTCAGAACGCCGAGTCCTGGTTTAATTGGTTAACGGGCAGATGCGACGCCAGCTGCCTTTGTCTCTTTTCACTGTTCGAACGCCAAACGCCGGCCACCGGCGTTCTGTGTTCGAACGCGTCTCACGATTGCAGTGGAGGTAAAGGCAGCTAGCTTTGCATCTGCCCTACTCATTCCAACCAGAGCTCGGCGTTCTGCAGCGTCCCCGCCTGTGGCCTCGTCTCCTCCTTTTCGACAGTTTCTCCCCACTTCCCTTTTTCTCGATATCTCAGAAACTGAGCTCCAGGCTCAGGAAACAAGGCCTTTGTGCTAGGCTGTCTACGTCACGTACCGGAGGCTTATTGCCCGGTGCGAAAATTAGACACGAAAGTTGCATTGGTGTTAAGTTGTAACTCGCGTTTAATCAGTAAGGACAGAAGTCCCCGCCTAAATCCTGACCCAGCACTCGTGTGCAATCTGTGCCCCGCGCTTGACCTTTTGGTGGGTGACGTAGGAAAGTTGAGAATACGACCTCCCAAGGCATAGTCAGAGAACAAATTAGGGAACGCATCGCGTGGCGTATTATGTTCATGCTTCGTGCTTTGTGATTCGTTCTCCGACGTTCTTAAAGGAACCACTAAATGATTTTCCAACTTCTTCCATCTTAGCTTTCCTCCTCAACTCAGAATCAAAATAAGAAATCACATGGTCGCGATGTAGATAAGTGCCGTCACGGCACTCTTTGGCCACAAACGCGAATCTCAATACTCGTCGAGGGATTGACTGTTGACGAGCGTCGAGAGCGTGAGCTAAGTACGGCTGATATGCTGGTACACCGCGGGTGCATCACCGTGAAAAAGCGGAGAGTTTTAAAAGGAAAGGTGGTAAGATGTATACTCCGTTTCACCTTATGTTGTACCGCAGACAAGGCTAGAAGCGCGAACTCATAGCGTTGGGAGCTACTCTTAACGCACGAGAGCTTGTTCCGCCGAGATGTGCCCTAGAGCAAGGAGCTCGCGCTTGTAGCCTTTCCTGCGGTACATCATAAGGTGAAACAGAGTATAAGGAGTAGTCACTGGGCGCCATATTTGTGGGTGATGTCTAGAGCGCATGCTCTGAACGAGGCCACATTAATAGGCTGCTAGGACCGGCAATTTTTTGGGTGCGGAATGCACGTTACAAAAGAACTGTGGAAGCTCGCCATCAGCACGCGCTCAGCAGTCGTGCACACAGCTATGGCCGCCAGTGAATACTTCCTATAGTCGGCTACATTTTCAAGTCTTCGTACCGAAGAGAAGGTTTTTTTGTTTACCACCTTCGTGTACTAGTTTTCTTTCAGCCTACTGAACTATATACAATTAGTGAAATCCCAAATTAAGATCATGTACACCAGCCCGAAATGAATTTCATGGTCTCTTTAAAGGGGCCGTCCAACGATATTGAGTAAGAAAGTTTCTAACTTTACACAATCTTACTGGCACTAGTGCTACCCATGTATAAACACACGGAGCGCTATAGTGCGAGGTTTTTTAGTCACCGCACAATTTCTAGAATAAAAGCGGGCATTTTGTGTTTGCCTCCTTCGCGAAACTCGATGACAAATTATGGTGATCAAATGGTTTTATTGTTGTCAACCATGCCGTCCTCAGGATTCTGTCACCAAGCTTTGCGATCCCCGGGGTGACGATATTTAAATTCGGCCCCTACATTGTACACGAGCACTGTGTGAGTATTCGATTGGGGCACGTGGTAACCAATGCCTCGATGTTCATTCAGGTAGCGGCTCGTGCGCCCAATCATCATGATGACGGGAATAGCAGAGCCTAAACAATGTGTGAAACCGAGCGCGTGGCCTGTGCTTTGCCAACCCCAGCCAGAGCCTAATTTATTCTAAAAAGCCTGTCAATTCCACGACAGAACCATTGAGCGCCCGCCTGCGGAAAAAGGCGAGGAGCAGCGCCGAGCGATTACCGATATTGTATCGCAGACCCACCTCTAAGGTGACCCCTTAGCCAGCGCGAAAAATACGCGCGGTGGCCTCAGCGCGAAAGAACAAGAAACCGCAAAGGAGAAAAAGAGAGGAGGCTACTGGCGCATGGAGAAACGGGAGAGAGTCGGAATAGCGGAAAGTTGACGTAAAATCTTTTTCTGCCCCCCTCCCCCTCCCTCCCCCACAAAAAAAAAAGACGAAACATTTTTGGATTTTACCACTAGGACATTTATTGGCGCTGCCCGAGAGGCCCCCTGCGCGCACCCTCTTGTCTGATCTTCTTTTCCTTTTAGGGCGGCCATGTTCTTGCGCAATTGACAGGCTTTCTGGTATAAAGGACGCTAAGCCCCAGCTCGTGGCTGAGATAAACAGTGGCGGCATATAATTATCCAAGGATCACGTGACCGCCTGTTCTGGGTGCGAGTTAAGGGTGTGTAAGATGCTAGTATTTTTTATATCCTACAGACGCAATTTTATTGGCTGCTGAGCGACAATAGCATGCTGGCGACTCGCCAGGCCTTGCGTTTTTAAGCCATAGGATATTTTGGCCGAGGCAAGGTGATGCTGGGCGAACAGGAGTTGTCAGTTGTTTGCCTTGTCCGCGTTCCCTGCGTTGTCTGCATTGTCTGCTTTGTCTGCGTCATCTTCGGACGCTTTAAATCATTGCGTGCGTTAAAAAAACCGCAACGACGCACTACTTATCTGGCACACATATCGCAAAAAAGATTACTACTAGCTCATTAAACTTTGGTGTAAAATTTCAATTTTGCAAATGGTGAGGAAGAATTGCGAACCACCAAATACTCGGTCCTTCTCGAGCGCCTTCTCCGTAGGTCTTTTGGGAAATTCTTGTTCACATCACCGCTTATCCGCAAAATGAAACGTCGGTGGCGAAGGGAGAAAAATTGGGATATTTTCTGGCTCCACCCCGTAGTTACTCCATATCAAATTAAAGAGAGGATTTCTCGTGGTCGTACCATTGTGTTTTTTTTAAAGGGAATATTATTCCTGTTAGTATTATTATAGTATTATTCATAGTAGTAGTAGTATCAGTATTATAAGTAGAATGAGTATTAGTATTAGTATTTATATCGACTCAGAATATCCTCAGCATAGGCCAATGGCCCGTGCGGACGAAGGCCACGGTGACGGGTAATAATAGCGTGAAGGTGTGAATAAATGGTGCTGACAAAGATGGGAACGAATACGTTAGAACGCGGAACGACGACGTCCGGCGTTTGACTCTCGCATTCGAGAGCGTTCGACGAGTGCATACTGGAGTAAAAGGCAGCGAGCTTTTGGTGTACCCCCTAATCATACCAATCAGAGCTCGGCGTTCTGCGCCCCCCTCCCTCCCACCCCCCCCCCCCCCCCTCGCTCTCGTCTTCTTCTCTCGCCCACTTTTTCGACGCGTAGACAACGGCCTGCGTTTCTTAAGCTGTTGGTAAGTGTTGTACATTGTCTGGTTCCATAGTCCCACTGGTTGACGGTCGATTTCCTCCGGCTCAAGGACGTTGCAACAAACGACTTCCGTTCATTATTTGGGTGCACATTGTTCGAGGCGGGGC
Source organism: Ixodes persulcatus (assembly GCA_013358835.2). Lineage (NCBI taxonomy): Eukaryota > Metazoa > Arthropoda > Arachnida > Ixodida > Ixodidae > Ixodes > Ixodes persulcatus. The sequence goes on from JABSTQ010003150.1 coordinate 9,192, forward strand.
TTAGGCCGCACGTCCGGAGGCTTCCTGGCTCGTGACGACGAGCATTCCCCGAAGTGAAGAACCCAGGGGTTCAGTGGAGGTGGGAGATTTGGTAACGTAACGAACGGTTTAATTACATGGTAGCGATACAGTCGTCAAATACAAGAGAACAACTCAGCAGCCTCACGCCCCGCCTTATATAGGGGTCCGTTTTCTCCCTCACTCTCCGCCAGGGCAGCAGGTGCGACCGCCAAGTGCGTTGCAGCAAAGCCCGCCGCGTCGTAGCCAGAAATGCGTCATAGCCATGGTTCTCCGCAGTTAGGCCAGGCCTCTCTCCCCTTCCGGAGCGCACGAACCCACACGCACACACACACACGTCCCGTTGACGTCACGGACGCGTTGAGACTCGTTTCGGGCAGACTTCGACAGGTGGGCGACAGTCCAGAGCACGTCGGGACTCGTTTCGGGACTCGTTTCCGCAGCGTTGAAACTCGATAAAGGTTGCCGAAGGTTCCATTCTTAACAGCCCCTCCGGGGCCAGGGAAACTTCGAATGGCCGGTGGTACAATCGCTGGCCTGAAGAGGTGGGCTTGGAGTAGGCCTTGAGAAGACGCTGCAAGCACCAAACAAACTCCCAAACCTCTCACAACGGAGGCATCAGCGGAAACGTCCCCCACAGCACCACGCCACACCGCAGTCAAACGCTCGGAATTCGCCAAAGACCCGCCAGACTGGATTACGGATTACCAAAATTTGGTACAATTCCGGGTATCGAGACCCCCTGTCGCCAAAAAAACTCATTTTTCCAACGAGGTCACTAAGAACAAAAGACAAAAGACAAAACTTTTCGGAATTTGTGAGGTCATTTTGGGGTTTCAACGAAGTGCCCCCACTTAGATCCTCATTCCCGTGGATGACGAAGACCTCTGAGATCATCCCTACTATTTTTCGTGATGTCAGAAAAATCTGCTCAACCCATCGGCATTGCCGTTAAATTTGCCTTTCCTTTTTCTTACGCTGAAGTCATAGTGATCGATTTTCACGTGATTTCTAGACGTGAAAATGCGGTCCTTATAGCGCCGATAAAACAATCCGCCTCTTTCATTCCCCGTCACATTGGTCCTAGCAATCTCCTGAGCTGTACAGCGAAACCCTGACACACTAGGGTCACTCTTCTGCTCGACTGTCAAAGACACTCTGTCTACTCGTAGCAGAGGACCAAAGTTACGCGACGCCGGAGCTACGAGAGATCTTTCACTGATCCCGTCTTCCTCCGCCTTTTTCGCCGGCGCGTTGGGACGGCGTACGCTTTCTAGTGCTACGAGGTCAGGCTGTTCTACAACCTGGTCCCTCTCATCCCGGTTTTCTGCCTCCAACTCTGGGAGTGCTTGCTCCCCGTCAGCTGCCTCTGGCTCTGGATCCCTCGTCAACAAAGGGGCGACCTGACGCGATTTGGACCTCGTACATGACTGAACTAGCCCTTCTCCCAGTTGTTGACCCCTTTCGCGCAGCAGGAAATCTGACCGGTTAGAAAACAAATAAGGATACTCCAACGGGACTGTTTGCGAGACAGCCGCCTCTGTCACTAGCTCTCCGAACGGGCCAGTTATCCTTACTGTCGCCATAGGCAGACAGACACTGTGCTTTTCAAGCAGCTGCTTGATCCAACTACCTTTCCAGTAAAATCGGATGGCGTTACATACGACGGATGGACAACGTCCATCGTCGCTGCACTGTCCCGAAGCACCCTGCACGGCTTTCCGTTTACCTGGAGCTCGTGAAGATAGGGACGAAGAAGCTTCAGGTCCTTGTCACTACCGTTCACGTACGAGAACACAACCCGCGGTTTCTTACATCTGGCCGCTGTGTGTCCCGGCTCCTGACAGTTGTAGCACAGGAACGGCTTCCTTGCCTCGAACTGCCCTGTTGGGCTTTTCCGCGCCTCGTCTCCGTTCGAGTGTTCTGCGCTCTTTTCTGGGACCTTTTGTCCTGCTTCGGGCTTCTCGGGCCCGTTTTCTCGCGAGTCATTTCCCTGTCGGAAGGTCTTGCGCTGATCGCTTCGGCCGGATTCGCTTTCCTCTCCGCTCAGCTTTCTACGCGTTGCGTACTCTTCGGCTAGCTCAGCGGCCCTTTCGACAGAGTCGACTCCCACCCTGTCCTGCACCCAGAGCTTGACTGACTGCGGAATGCTACGAAAGAACTGTTCGAGGCACACACACTCGACTACCTTGTCTCGGCTTTCGTACACTTCCTCGCTCTTCAACGATTCTATCAGGTTGGTTTTAAGCCCTTACGCGAATTCCGAGTAGCCCTCGCTGCTCTTTTTGGATGCGTTTCTAAACCTTTGACGGAACGCCTCGGCAGAAAGGCGGTACCGCTTCAAAAGGCTGGACTTCACCTTGTCGTAGTCGTCCGCGTCTCCAGCACTAAGGCGCGCGACAACCTCTGCAGCCTCACAGGGCAACAGAGTCAAAAGCCGTTGCGGCCACGTTTCTGGGGCGAAGCTCAACTTCTCACATGTCCTCTCAAAGTTAACTAAGAATAGGCCCACGTCTTCCCCAACTTTAAACGGCTGCATGAGCTTCTTCATTTGATACGACTCGGTCTCACTTGCTCGTACCGGAGCCCCAACTCTACTGTTCTGCGAGTTTAATCGCTGTTGTTCAATTTCGAGCTTTAGCCTTTTCAGCGCTCGCTCCTGGTCTCGTTCCTCTTTCGTTGCAGTCTGTGCTCGTTCCTCTCTAGCTGCAGCTTGCTCCTCTTTCGCTGCAGCCTGTTCCTCTTTCGCTGCAGCCTGGTCTCGCTCTCTTTCCTCTCTTGCTGCAGCCTGTTCCCGTTCCTCTCTTGCTGCAGCTTCACTCTTAGCGTTCTGAAGCAGTTCCCACGAAATTTTAATTTCCTCTGCTTCCGCGCTCTCTGAAATCGCTTTACTGATCTCAGATTTCTTCATCTTTTGCTCCAAATCGACACCCAATTCTTCACATAAACAGAGTAAATCTGTTCTCAGTAACCTCATTAGATGCATGATCGCTGCTCTTTAGCTTTGGCTTTCTTCTAAAACTTGTCGCGAGGTTGTACACAAACCTAGCACACGAGTCAAACACTAAGGATTCCCAGCAGTTCAAAATTAATTACCCATAATCTGAAGCCTGGCGAATCTCAAAGCAAAGTCCAAACGCTCACCCACAGATGTAGCACGATGTCGCATGGTCCGATCCCAACCGCTGCCAACCAGTTGTTCGAGGCGGGGCTTAGGCCGCACGTCCGGAGGCTTCCTGGCTCGTGACGACGACCATTCCCCGAAGTGAAGAACCCAGGGGTTCAGTGGAGGTGGGAGATTTGGTAACGTAACGAACGGTTTAATTACATGGTAGCGATACAGTCGTCAAATCCAAGAGAACAACTCAGCAGCCTCACGCCCCGCCTTATATAGGGGTCCGTTTTCTCCCTCACTCTCCGCCAGGGCAGCAGGTGCGACCGCCAAGTGCGTTGCAGCAAAGCTCGCCGCGTCGTAGCCAGAAATGCGTCATAGCCATGGTTCTCCGCAGTTAGGCCAGGCCTCTCTCCCCTTCCGGAGCGCACGAACCCACACGCACACACACACACGTCCCGTTGACGTCACGGACGCGTTGAGACTCGTTTCGGGCAGACTTCGACAGGTGGGCGACAGTCCAGAACACGTCGGGACTCGTTTCGGGACTCGTTTCCGCAGCGTTGAAACTCGAAAAAGGTTGCCGAAGGTTCCATTCTTAACAACATCATGGCAAGCAGCGTTTATAGCAAGAAGGGGCATTTGTACACCATCATACCTCCGCTCGTGAAAGCATGCTGGTGCAATTCCTGCCAAAGTTAGGCCTGGTTCAGACTGTTGCGTTTGACTGCGTTTGACTGTGTTGCGGCAGCGAGAAACCAGCACATCCCTGCTGCTTATATCGCGTGCCAAAATGATTCCTCGAATTGGACTCCACGCTTCACACGAAGCACATATGTGCCGGTGACTCGCTTTCGGTTCTCGACGCAACGCAGTCAAACGCACTCAAACGCAAGTGTCTGAACCGGCCTTAACTCTCACGCACATGCAGCGCGTCCAAAATAATTAAGACAGAATAAGAGAGCACCGGGCTTCTCTTCTGTTAAAGAAATCGTAAAATGGATGCTGGAAATCGGGAATTGGACAACTCCTCGACATCTCGAGGATGAGACTGGTTCTCTGTGTGACGTCATCGGCTTCCGAAGTAAACTTGGGATGCAGCCAGTTCTTTTCTTATTTATTTCTGATTTCTGCTTCGCGAAGTATGAGGCTTACGCCCTCTTTGTTTTCAAACTCCTGCAGGCCAGACTAAGCGGATTATTCGTCGCCAAAAACTAATCTTTTCCTTGCTTGTTTCGTTCCGGGACAGTTGAAAAGGGAAAGATACTTAAGCCTCATAAATGCACCTTCTGTGAAACCAGGCATGTCCAGACAAACACACATTATGTCTGCCTTGTTTTTTATGAACGTGAAGTATTCTTTTCGTTTTTTTTTATTGCGTTTTGTTTTCTTTTGGACATGATCCGAAGGCGGGGCCTGTGCAAAAAGGCTAAGCCTGACGAGGCACTGATCCTGTCTAGTCCACATTACTACTTACATAAAGGGAACAAAGAAATGCATTCAGCTAAAAGTTAAAAACTCCAAGATAGTAATCGCAAGCTTAAAGAAACACTGCAATAAAAAAATTAGCTTATTTAGTACACGTATTCTTAAACAAAAGAAAAAGAATTTTGAGACGAAACAAAAAGCGCAATATTTACGCCGTTAGACCCAATTTAGGTGGAGGTCATGGCTCGCTCTAAGCCCCGCCTATAACTACTGGACTGCTGGACTGAATTGGCTGCTCGGCCGAACACGCTAACAAGCCTAGTGTCTCCCTTCCCCGACATCCGGTGCGTGTAGTCTGGCGTCTGACACCGCCTGCTAGTTGTGCGAGCAGACGCGGGCCAGCCTCCGACTTCGTCTGCTGTTTCACCACAGTCTATCGTCGTCTGCGATTCCCGTGCGATGCGGACCAGACAGCTGCGCGTCGGCGTCCATCTGTTATTCCGCCCCCCATTTAAAAACTTCAGCAAAGCTGAGAAGCCGGGACCATGAAAGCGGCGTTCTAGCGTTCCATCATGCCCGATCAACGGTGTAAGACAAGCACCTCTCAGCGTCTATCGATCTCCGGTGATAAGCGACCAAGAGAACTAAACATTTAACAAAGAAAATATCCAGTCCTTCGAACTTTACTGCTCTTGTTATTTTCCTTCACATGGCATCCGCCAGCAAGGTGACTGAGTGCCATGCCACACAATTATAACCCAACGTACAAATATCCGCTAATGGTAGGCCAGGGGCACTGAAAAACTTGAGAGTTACTTGCCTTTAGAGACGAAAGGACGGGAACATACCTAGACAAACTCGATGCGAGCCGAACATCCGACTGCCTTAGCCCGAAAGGCTCGCAAATTCTTACCCGTGTCTTTTGGGTATTGAAACCATGGTCGCAATCACGACAGTTCCATAATTCACAGATCATCGGAATCGCTTTCATAGTAACCAACATCTTTATTCCGCAACAATACGCGCAAAGAAAAATATCAAGCCAGATCGATCACAGAAGTTGATGTGAGACACTAGGCTTAGCCCAGTTCCGCTATGAAAACAAGCATCTTCACAGCGCTTCCGAAGGCCCGTATTTGCGGCAGTTTGCTGCAATCTACATCGGTTGAAAATATCTTCCTCTAAGCACCTATAGCAATCAGTATTTATATATACATTAATTACATATCAAGTACAGATCACTGTCACGGCCAAGTCACGGCCTTCGAAACCTAGCCGCTCAAACTTGCTCGCGAGCTTTCTCCCTGTCGTCCTTTTCTCTCTTGCCGTTCAAAAGCTGGCATGACGACCGCTACACTACCCCTCTTCTATTCGATTTCACAATTTAAGGTAGAAAAATGAACTCTGCGGTGCGTTGGCTTGAACATTTTAGTCTCTGGGGAATCCTGACGTGACGGTTGGATATGCGCGGGCTTAAGCCTGTCTATTGATACATTCCCAGGTTTTTCCGTTTAACAGTAGTTGGAAGTATTTCGGCGTCCTCTTCATAACCGGAAATGGACCATCATAGGGTGCTTGGAGGCAGCGGCGTAGAGCGAGCGTCCTTGTCTGACGAAACCGTGTCTAGTTGTTGACAGTTCGCGGCTGACAAAACAGGGCGTGTCGATGACCGGCCTTGTAGGTGTGGGGCGGAGTTGTGACATAGCATCCCTGAGACGGGTGAACGTAGTCGGATGGATCGGAGGTGACTAGTATATTCGGCGGGATGAAATATTTCTGTGGTAAGCGAAGCGTCGTTCCATAGACAAGCTCCGCGGCTGAGCATGAAAGTTGGTCAACAGAAAAGCAGATGCCAACTGATGCCAACAGAAAAGCAACCTAATCAAATCCAGGCATCTATGTTATTGCTGTGATTCACTTTTTCTTCCAGAGATGTCACTGTCAGAGTATACGTGAACCTAATTCGCCAAACATATCTGCTGGCTGAAGCAGCATCATCAACAACTCATCAATAGAAGCAGTTTGATGCTGCATACGATCAAATAAGGGCAAGGGACATTGCCTACCAAATATTGCAGTCATAATATAACACAGTTCTGGTATTTTAAGAGCCTGCACATATTTTTGATCGCTGCCTTTTTTTATATAACTGAAATAAACTAATATTTCTAATTAAAAGGTATTTTGTGCCTACTCATTCCTGAAAACTTCAAATGTCGTTTACTTAAGACGGTGATTTGGTATATTTTTTGTGTACTATTGAGCTGTACTCGAATGTGTCAATATATAAGTTACAAGAGCAGGTTGGTCGATGCCAACGATGCCAACAGAAAAGCAACCTAATCAAATCAGAATCTGTGATTCAATTTTTCTTCCAGAGATGACTGAGAACGACCTAATCGAAATCGTGGGGCAAATCAAAACTATAATAAAGCAGTGGGATACGATCAAATAAGGGCAAGGGACATTGCCACATTCACATAATAAAACCAGTTCTGATCCAGCTATATAACTGCATATTCTCAAGTGGTATCATTCCTGAAAAACTTAAGACTGCTATTGTTCGGTCAATATATAAGAAGGGCGAGAAAAATAAATTACTTAATTATAGACCCGTTTGTATACTCTCGGTAGTTAATTATATAATGGAAAATACATCAATAAAATACTTCGGAGTTTTATCGCGAAACATAACATATTAATTGATACGCAATATGGTTTCAGAGGAAAAATGGGAACTTCAGATCTTTTGGAAGACGTTTTTGATTATGTATATGAAAACCTTGACTGCACGAAATATGCATTAGCCGTTTTTATAGATTTTATACGGGCATTTGAAACGATAAATCACTCTATTTTATTAGATCGATTGTACAGCATAGGGATTCGGGGAAAAGAACATGACTTGTTACAAAATTATCTTCTAGACAGATATCAAATAGTGCGACTAGGATCAAAATATAGTAGGACAATTAGTGTAAAACAAGGAGTACCGCAAGGTACGGTTCTGGGCCCTCTACTGTTTAACTTATATATCAATGAGATTGCGCAAGTAAAACTAACACGCAAATTATTCCAGTTTGCAGATGATACAGTAATTGTATACGCCCACAAAAATTACGAAGTTGCCGTTCGAGAAGTACAAGAAGATATTCACAATATTTTTCAGTGGTACTGTAAAAATCAGATTATCGTAAATACTTCAAAAACTCAAATAATGTGCTTTAGAGACCCTAGAAAAATACTATTAACTGAATTACCCATTAAAATGCACGATAAAAATTGTAATAACTGTTCATGCCTAGCAATTGAATATGTAAAAAATGTAAAATACCTTGGAATGTATATAGACCAACATCTTAAATGGGACTCACACATAGAGCAAGTTTGCAAACAATTAAGGACTCTGATGGCATATATGTTTCACATTCAGGATACGGTCCCCCATTCTGTACTGAAAATGATTTATAACTCGTTAGGAAAATCTGTAATACAATATGGAATAACTGTTTATGGGCACTGTGCTAAATACCTACAAAGAAAATTTGAAACTCTCCAACAACAGATATTCAGAAGAATGGGTTACCAAATAAAAAAAGAAGCGATTTAATAGATGATATACATAAAGAAATAGGCGTATTTTATTTTAGTGATAAATTGAAATATGACATAATCACAAAATTATTTTTAACCAACTACCACAAAATAGAAACTGTTAAAGAAATAACATTGCGACCAAATAGGAAATATTTTGAACCATTAATAAAGACAAAGTATGGAGAGGCTACAATAAGTTATTATGTGCCTAAACTTTTTAATAGGGGTGTGCGAATATTCGAAACTTCGAATACGAATCGAATATTTTACTTATTCGAAACGTATTCGATTCGAAAATTGCATATTCGGAAGTTCCCGAATATTCGGCCAAAGCCGAATATTCGGGAAAAACGGCGAATATTCGCACAAACTACGAATATTCGAGCAAGTAACGAATAATCTGCTTGCCACGCATTCCGCTATGAATATGTTTTTTTTTTTTTTTTTTTTATTGAGAACGGCGTATGATGCGTGCATTATCGGTCTGCTTTGTTTCTATCTACCCGATGGCAGCAAGACAAGATCAGTTTCGGTGTCTTTTTCACCAAGCCCTTTGTTGTGTGGTGCTTTTATAGCAATATCTGATGTAATTGCACGTTCTATAAATGATACAATATAATGAACCTCGAGAGTGAAATATAAATATAAAATAAATCTCGAGAGTATTATCTAATCTAGATGTCTGAAAATTAAAAAAAAGATAAGAAAAAGCTAGGTGCGAGCAGAATATTGCTTCGCCATCGACAACAACTCCTTCCACTCTCGCCCAGTCAAAACTAGGGATGTCGCGAACCTGCCCAGGTTCGAGTTTGAATAAGTTTGACTTTTGCGAACTTTCAACGTGATGTTGGACAAAGGTTTGACTGAACTTCTACTTTCGTGCGCATGCGCGAAAAAAAAAACAACAAAAAAACTAGTTGACCTATTTGGCGGAGGAAAAGTGCAATATTTGTTGGGTTTATTGGCATGACTGGTTCACATTAATAATCAATGAAAACGTTAAAAGCGCATATTTTCGCTTTTATATGATGTAAACATTGGTAACCATTTTATAAAATGTAAAATGAACTACTTTCTAAATTTTTTGTCTCCTAAAATTCGAAATATTCGTTTAGCAGCCGGGCAACACTGTCCGTAAGTAGAACTTCTTCAAACTTTAGTGAAATTTCGCAGGTTTCCCGATTCAAGGGCCTTTCTACTGGCGGAAATGTTGTCACGGCGCCTAGGGAGCGTTTACTTTCTGAACACCTTGAACAGTTACTTTTCCTACAGGATAAGTTGTAATGGGTGCATTACTAGAAGCATTTTTAGCTTGCCGCAGCCCAGTACAATACAGTTGCATTGGTTTTTTTCAAAAGGCAATAAAACCTGCTGTCACCTCTTGTTTTGCATTTTTTTATTACAAGACACATATTCGATATTCGATTCGATATTCGAAGCCCGTTTTTTGTCTTATTCGTATTCGATTCGTATTCAAAAATTTCAGTATTCGCACACCCCTACTTTTTAACCAACTACCTGAGCAGCTGATTGAGTGCAAATATCCACATGCAATGAAAAAAATGGCAAGAATATGGATTAGTGAACTGAAAAATTAAACAAAGTGCGAATTATTAAAAAGTACCAAAATACGACCGTAACCACTGTATGAATTACTATATTGATTATTAAAGCAACGCTTTGAGATATATTACTAAATAGCAGTATGTACTAATAGAGGCCTGTTCCACCAGCAACGTTACTAAACCACTCAGTTGGGAAACTGCCATAGAGACTGCTCTGAAAAAGTGGCCCCGATCTGTCCTCCCGAACCGAGCTAAAGGCGAACACAACGCCGCCATTTCTCCCGCAGCGGCCACTTGAGGAACCGCACGTTACTTCTATTTTGGCTTTAATCGGCCATTCTGGTGCCGAAACAGATACAGTGTAAGAGGTTACAGGGGCGCCACCCCCGTCTCCCCGGCGGCCGCGCCGCGTTTTACTACCGAAGTTAAAATGCACCTAGGTGGGGACGCGCTACCTGAAAGCACCGCTGAGGCATGGTTGTATAAAAACAATATTAATTGCGCCGCAAAACCTTGCAAACTAAAGATTTTAAAAACATCACGCGCCCCTCATTTTGTACTAAACTCCAATAAATTTCGGGCAAAACGAGTCTTTTCTGTTTGTTTTTACGCAATAACATGCTTTCTAAAAGCTCAAGGTGACCACAGTACAGACAAATAATAAAGAGTGGCGCTGTTGTCGTATTTAGCTCGGTCTCGGTGGACGCCAGCGGCCCAGGTTTCGTCGGCGAGTTTCCCAACTGAGTGTTTTAGTAACGTTGTCCACCAGTTATACACTCTTAAAAAAAAAAGGGTGCGTAAAGGGACCAACCGCCATCTTTCATCCCCGCGACCCTAGCGCCCTCTATTCAGAAGCGGTAACTTGAGCAGTTCGTCCCGCGGGCATTTCGTTGCTCCCACTGGAGTTGCTCCCCTAATGAATACTTTAGTCCCCTCGTCAATAATGGCTGCCGCAAGCCTTCGATGAAGTGGACGAAGCGTCACTCGAGTAGCTATTTTGGAAAGAAGCCTTGGCAAAACAAGATTTTGGCCCCAGGATTTAGAAATTGCGGCTACGCGCGCGTATTTAGTGAATGTCTCCGTCCGCGAAAAACATGAGAACGGATTCCGAGCGACGCGGAGGCGCTGGTAACGAGGCTACCTACTCTCCGACTGCCGCTCCCGCGCCCGAGTTTGTTCTTGCAGTGACGGTTGACCAGTGGCGATGCGTTGGAGGCCTCGTCGGATGCAGTTGGAGTGGCGACCGATTGAACGGTGAGTTTTGATTGCCTTGGCTACTTGTAGAGCAGCAGGAATGTTATAGGCAATTTCAGAACGTACTTCATAAAGTCGCCGGATCGCCCTGTACGATAGGCGCTCGCTCTCTGACGCGGTCGGGCGCGTACTCGTCCATGTTAGCGTGCAAACGAGGCCTAGCATTTCAAAACGGGTCCCTATCATTTCGTCGAAACTCGCTTCGTGGAATTACAATTCGTGGACAACTTTTCGTAGACACACGTTTCATGGAGACACGTTTCGTCGACACTGTGACGTTTCGTCGAAAATCGTTTCGTGGACGGCACCGCCCTAAAACGTTTCGTCGACAAACTTTTGTTTTCCCGCGGCGTTGAAAGGGATGCCGGAAACTCAAGGTGCATACGGTTGTAACAGACGACAAAGACGACCTTGGAGAGCAACTGCGCTACCCTCGCGATTTCATCCGTGTCACATAGAATAAGCAAGAGCGCACAGGACTTCGCGCGCGGCCTATTGGAATATTTGCAAGCTCGGAAGCCCGTGTGTAGAACCTACAGTTACTGGAAGAAGAAAAGTGGCTGAGCAAAATATGCGTATGCGCAAAACAAAACTTTGATCCAATGGTGGGTTGCGGAAAAGGGGGTGGACACTGTTTTGTTTTTCTAATTCGTTATGTTTAAACAAAAATACAGCTTGCTGCTTTTTATTGCTACATTACAACCCTAATATGTTAATTAAACATGTACATTACCCTCAATTATTCAAAAGGAAAAGTGATGCAGTGTTTTACTGGCTACTGCGACTTATACGCGAAAAAACTGTTTAGCCGCGCTCGTTTCATCGTTATTTATCCTTAAGGGCCGTTTAAAAATGAAATTACATAAGGAGGGGGCTGTAAGCAGTGTCAAGTAAAAATAAACAACAGAACCACGAAAAACAATGGCACTCGCACTCCGGCGAGCACGCTGCCCGCGAGTAAACCTAAAAAACGCGACATTGCAATGCAAAAAACGCTACATTGCAATGCAAAAAACAACCACAAAAAACACACGAGAATTGGTAATAAATAAATAAAACATTCCCCCAAGTTTACTCTTATTACACAACGTAAACCATAGTTGATATCAAATGTGCAACTTAATGCATTATATAGCTTCTCTCGAGCAGCCGCCACATCCAAGGCCTTGGAGGCGGGAGTACCACTAAACGACATTCAATTGTTTTTATCGATGCCAGCAGACAGATACCTGGGGCAAGTTTGCAACCCAGCTCTGAGGCTTCCAAATCTAATGTTCTTTGGTCACGCATTGGTTTATGTGCATTCAAGATTTCAGTACAGACATAACATATGCAGAACTATTGTGTTATTTAATATCCAGAAGCTAAATATGCTAAAGTCTAAAAATTGTATGCGGTCTGGTAAGTAGTACAGTACGTTGAATACCCGGGGTTTGGAGGAAAAAAAAAAACGTGTTTTATCACTGTAAAAGTAGACTATGCGTGACCGAATGCTCAGTCTCCTCTAAAGTTTAGGGCTAGCGGCTAAGACCAGATGCCAATTAGCGTAAAAACCGATTTTATGTCATTTTAAACTAGATAATGGCTGTGTGCACCGCGAACAAGCCTCGTTTTTTCTTTCAAATATTTAAGAGCTCCAGTGTTTTGACGTGTGGACCATCTATGCTATGTTCATGTGGCTCTTGTGGATTCTACCAGAAGACACGACCAGCGGAAAGATACACTTGCTCTGGAAACGACCTTGCCACTTCGTCAAGACAGAGTGCCGGCGGCCAGCCCGCAAAGGGTTGCATTCGATGACGTACAGGCACCTCGATCACGAATGCTGGCGAAAGCGTAGCCCTCAAGAGCAGCGCACATTGTTGAATGTTTTAAGAACCTAATTTGATAAAGAACAGTGGTCGAAAACTTTCCGGCTTTGACAACGCGTCCCCAAAGGTTCGGGCAAAGGCACGAGCGATAAGATACAAATCGTAAGTTCCGACATCGATGCAATCGGTGATCCAGAAAGAAAAGAAAAAAATTAGATAGTTTAAGTCTGTGAGGCCAGATGGCTGCGCACTGGTTCGCCCTACTTGGCCCAGTCGGCCATTTTTCATTCATCCATCCAGCACAAGGCTGCGCGCCGCGCAGGTGCAGAGACCGCGAGGAGGTGCAGCTGGCGGGCGGAGCTGGCAGAAGGAGCTGTCGACGAAACGTCGCAACGTCTGTCGATGAAATGAGCGATCGCTCGTTTCCACGAAACGATCTTTCGATGAAACATCGCACTGTCGACGAAACGATTTGTCCATGAAACGTCGTTCGACGAACTGATTGCCACCGTTTCAAAACTATGCCCGGCGGCAATCAGTTCATCAAACAAACGATGTTACACCGGCAGATCGTTTCGTCGACGCAGCAGCGTTTTAATGCGACTTAGGTTCATTGAAAAGTTCCCGTGTTCGTTTCATCGACCAACCTTGCGACGCTTCATCGAAAGCGTCTTTCCGCACATATCGCCTCGGTCGTCGGCGTGAAGGTACGTACCGGCGGCCAAGGCGATGCGAGCTTGACGAAACCGTGGCGGTTCGTATGAGGCCTGGTGCGGGTTCGCGCCTCGAGAGTAAAGTTTCGCCCTTATGCTCCTAGGCGAAAGGTATGGTCGTAACCGGTATGCGTAAATAAACATGTTCTCAATCAATATTAAAGTTTTCCCGAGCGGAGCGAGGGGTTTCAGCGCGTAGTGCGGACTGTTTGAAAGCGGCGATCGCGAATTCATTTGTGGCGTATCAGAGTAGCCTGGTTAAGTCCGCTTTAGTTGAGGTAGGCTTGCGGCGAACGAAATTAACCAATATTGCAATCCCCGTAGGTGAAAAAAAAAAAAAAGAACGTCGACGAAACGTTGTAGGAGCACGTGTCCACTAAATTGAGCGGTGCCGCGAAGTCGTGCTCGCGCGCGTTAGGTAAAGCATTACTTTACGTTTTTACTTTCTCTGCGGGTTTCCAATGTCTTTCGGCCGATGCGGGTCGGCTCTGCGGCACGGTTTATAGTTTCAACCATGGTCGGGAATCACCAAATTGGAATTGAATTTGAACGCTGTAACGACACATTTGTTTATAGAGCCCAGCGTGGAGGTGTTTTTTCTCGTAATAGTTTTGCTTTTGAGATCCTCACTTCGGAGTTCGGTTTCGCGTGTGTATAGCTTATCTTGTGCTCGTGGCTTTGAAATGTGTTTTGATCGTTCAAAGCTGCTCTTGTAAACTCCGTTTAAACTGTTTTTTTGTTTGTTTGCTCGTTGCAATTTGATACTTGTATGTGCTTTGCGCTCTGAGCATTTTCAAACAGTATAGTTAGAACAGGCGTGTCAAAAAAAAAAAAAGTTACGCGAATAAAAACATTTCTTAGAGCAATATTTATTCATTTATTTATTTATTGAAAGTACCCTCAGGGCCCGAAGGCATTACAGAGGGGGAGAGGCACATACTTCAAATATAGTAATTTAGTAACGAGTCAACAATATTAAATATGCAACAAACAAAGAAAAACAACAGGTCATGGGTCACTGCTAAAATAGTTAGTGATTGCGCGAGACGCGATTTAGTCGGTAGTCACGTCCTTTCCACTTGTTTTCTCTCGGCATTTCGGGTGCGGGGAGGAGAGGTGGATTGCCTTGGCCATCGCGTTGAGGTGGAGAAAGGGTATGACCATCTTATTGAGGTGGAAAGTGCGTATTACCATTCCGTGAAGTCATGGACTTTGCGCGCAGAATTTGAAATTAATCTCGCGCCGTCAATATTGCTCTAAAAAAATATGTTTTTGCGTAAAATTAATTTTTTGACACTTGTGTCCCTTACAAACTGTTTAAAAAAAAACTTTTTTTTTTCAGGGGCCCTTTAAGGTGCAATTTTCTCGTCTTGACTGTCATTCAATTTCGCATTAATGAATTCTGGTTATGGCAGACAGTTTGCTTTATGACAGTATCTTACATAAAGCACAGGGTTATACCACATAGCATCGTCATTTTGAAACAGAAGTAGCCGCAAACAAAAATGAAAACGAGTCACGTAAAAATAAATTTCCACGTGCTATGAAGAGTTGGCATCACGACGCAAAATGTTGCTATAGCTTCATTTAAAGGCCACTTTAATTTTGGGTTGGCCTAACACCTCATAAATACCAATACCTTAGCACTTTATTTTCTTTCTCGATTATCATATTTCCGTGCAGGGTACAAAGTGGACAGTTCTGTGTTAGAATTGGCCTAGAACTCGTGTTCAGTTGGTGAGAATACGTGTTCGAGCTGAATGCTAATGCGCACTTTTTCCGGTCTGCCTCGCAAACACCTGTGAGAGAGTAGAATTTAGCAACACTAAGGCCATGCGATATAGGAGGTGTTAAAAGAACTGAATAGTATCTGATCATTGAGCTCTTTAAACTATTGATTTCGGGCTTGTAGGCTCCTTTGTCTCTCGAATGTTATCAGAGAAATACTTGCGATGTAGAAAGAATATTTGACCACAGGTGGAGAGCAGACATATGGAAAAGGGTTGGTTTATGAACGGATGTTTAGGGCGAAAAAGAGCTGGTGCTAGTTATTTAAGACTGTGTCTGCCTGTCCTTTCTTTGTCGCAATCCTGGAGTGTTTTTACTATGTTGAAGGTTGGCTTACTTCGTTCCTTCTAATTTTCGGAAGCAGCTAGCATCCTCGCCCACGACTGAAGATTGAAATTTCATTGCCGGCCAAAGGAGCACAATGAGAAGATAAAGGAAGGAAACGGCTACGTATATGGAGCTGGAAAGAGATGCCATGAAGAGGACTTTTTGGGCAAAGAGAGTACATGAGCATACACCCTACAATCTCCAACGTCGTAGACGACTATCCATCCCTAAAGCTCACAGGCCCGGTAATATGTTGCTTACTAACGATGTTGCTCATGCTTTTAGGACCAGGAGGGTAAGTGCCCTGCTAGCGAATGGGAGCTCCCGCAGGAAAATACCATTGGCTCGGTGGCGCGGTTGGGGAAAATGTTCCCCAACGCGCAGATCTTCTTTGCGGTGCGGCTCCAGTCCTGGCATAAACGCGCCGTTAGTCCTGTCATGGTGATGCCTGGCACCATGATGGGTCTTCTTTTTATCCCACTGACATTACTACGATTTTTTTACAACTAATAAATTCTGATATTTTTTTTTCGCTTTTTCTTTTAAAAAGAGCAGTTTACAAATATCTTCAAGTCGACTGAACATGTAAAATATATTTTTTTGCAGATCTTTGCAGTCTTTTTTTTTCGTATTAGCACTGGCGTCGAGGCAAAGGAGCGATTTATGGATGTTGCCTCAGTAAACCTGCCAACTGTTCTCATGGTGACTGAGGGAAAACCAAGACCGGCCTTGTTCTGCGAGATCATCGTACGACTTCATGATGCAGACGATATAGATGAAGAAAAAGGTACACTTTACCCTTTGTTGTATTACACTTCTCTTTTTCGGCACATTTGCAGTAAATGAAGCCGTTTTCGTGTTTTGCTATTAATTTCCTTCCAAGGGCTCAGCTTGGGTTGGCAGAAGCTATTGGCTCTCTGGACATGTATTTCATTACCTGACCCTGCCCTCGTGCACATGAGTATGTGCAGAAAGCATGATCACCAGTTTTATGATCGACAGCTGGTTGGATCTGAGAGCATACCAAATGTGATAAGAAGGTTTAAAATGGCACTGCCCCGCCAACCTGTTGGAAGTTTTGAACAGAACAAGAGAGAGCAAGCATACTCTCCTTGCCCTGTTGCTCAATTCATTGGGAATTATTCAAGTTCAACGAGCCTTTAAAAAAATTCTCTTCATAGGACAGTTCTTGCTTGCCTTTTTTATAGCAGCATTATAAGAAAATACTTGCGTTTTAGTTAAATTTTTGGAGGGCTAGAAAACCGAGCAAATTGCTTTATATTTTTGGAGGTTCCTCCTGTTGAGCGAGATTTGGTGTGCTGAGATGCATCTGATCGAAACTGGCCAACCAAAAACACTACGCATTTTGCATTAGTTGGCTTATGTGGAGAATTGAGGTACTTCATACTTGTTTTTATTTCTTTGTATATTTTAAAGTAAGTATTAGCAGCATTTGTCGAAGCACGGGCGAATCTAAATGTCATCGCAAGCATAATGAAATGTGCTTGGAACAAATTATTTTCTGAAAACTGATAACAATTCGTCTTAGTAACTGGCACTTCCTCCAAGGCAAAAGCAAGCACCACGAGTTTTTTTTTTTTATCCCACTTACATCTTTGCAATTACGATTACATTTCTGATAATAAAATGGGAATGTTTTTTTCTTGCCTCCTGCTTTTATACAGGGTCGTTTACGATTTATAGGTTGACTAAAGATCAACTGTTTTTATTTCCGATTTTTGCTGAGTTTCATCGCATCACAAGCATTGATGCCAAGCAACGCTTTTTTGGAATCGCCTCAGAAAACCTGGCGACCGTCCTTGAATTGACGGAGGGCAAGCCAAAGCCAGACATTTTCTACCAGACTGTTGAAAGGATGGATGATGTTAAAGCATCGGAGAAACAAGGTATACCTGCTTTAGAATTTAGCCTTCATTGACTGTTATCGGAAGTCCCAAACAAGGTAGCTTTCTATTGCAACCAAATTGGTGCAGACTGAGTTCATGTGATAGGTTGGTGCAAACCATGCAAATTAAATTTGAGATATCTAACAGTGAGCTATACGGCATCTGAAATTCCAATTGCTTCTGTACATTAATTTTTACTTGTGAGTGACCGTCTGGTCATGAGTGACATTAAAAAAATGGTGAATGGCTGCAGTTAAAAACAAATATATAAATTTTCATTACTGATATGATGCTGAAATACAGCCTTCACATTTTGTGTTGCATTGCTGTGACACTTGGCACTGAGCTCAATTGAATGGATTAGTTTTAAAAGAATCTACTAGCATGAGTGATCTCTTCATTAAGTGTGTGCATATGAGGAAACAAAATCAGGCCCTTATTTCTCACCTGGTAGGATTTGGCTGCATAAAATTACTGTTTCACCCTATGTCTGGATGCAGCGGATGCTTAGAGCAATCCCAGCTAATCGTGCTCTTTGAACATAGCACATAAAGTTTCGCTGCGCCCGCTCTCTAAGGAAACATGACACTCGCATGGCTTTGGATTTGCTTTGATGGCCCGTAGCATCCGCGGCGCCCTGACTAAGGTGAAATGAAGTATAGTGTAGACGGTGGTTGGACAAAAAAATCCTGAAGTGTCTGCTATGTGGTGTCGAAATATTTTAAAGGGATACTTTAACAGAATTCGAAATATACCCGTCGTGTTCAGAAATAGGCTGAATATGATCAGCAATACCCGTGAATGACAATCTCACGTTTGTATTTTGAGCCTGAAGGCAGAATTTTACGTTATAAACGAAATACCATTCTGGCTTTAATGCAAGGCATTAGATGCACCCGTGTTAAGAGCCTTCGCACATACAGCAACCGCATCTAGGAGTTTTAGATATCGCAGTGCTCCCGAAACTTAATGTTGTCAAGAGATGGTCCATTTTTTGCGTTGCTTGTGCTACTCCTTGGCTTACCACTCGAACCCCGTGGTGAAGTTTGGGTACCCGATGATGACCTAGCCCGGAGAAGATATTTCACCTGCTCCAATGACCAATTTAGCTTTGATTTGCCAAGAACACTATTTGGATAAATGGTTTGGGGTGTTAGGTTTAGGGAGTATTTACTGTACTTCTTTTAGCTAGTCTGTTATCAGTTACCTGCATCTGCTCTAAGGGTAGGCCTCTTTTTTTTTGTTAAAAAGACTTCTATTTTATGATTTGTCTTGATTCCCAATTTTTTTTTCAGACGTGCCCCGCAGTCTATTTCATCGCAGTGTGTCCCAGGACATCAACAGAGCGCTGCAGTGTGCTTTTTGTAAATCAGGCCTATGAGACAGAGAGCCCTCTGGAGGCTGTTGCACTTTTTCTGCCTGGCATGGGTTTTCGACCTTCAGTACTTTGTTAAATATCTTCGCACATTTGTTTGTTTTGAGAAACTTGTAGGTCTCAAACATTCAAAGCTGGGCTGCATGGGCACAAGAATGCTGACCAGCCTGAAGTTGAAAAAAAAAGAGATACAAAGAAAAAGTTCTTTTCCCACACACGCTGTTTAAAGAAAGTTTTTCTGTGCTTGTGTAATGCATTGAAGGAATGCACTCGCATTTAAGTGAGCATTATTTTTACTTTCTTGAGCACATATTCCTGAAGGTCAAAAACCCATGCCAGGTTTTTTATTTATTTATAAATATAGGGTGACCCAAGTCACCAGGCTCAATCTAAAATGGATCATAAAAATTGTCGCCTTCACGACGTAGACCGTGGCAAGTTTCTTGACACTATTTTTTGCAGACAGAAAGCTACGCTTTGTAATTTTACAAAAACAACGAGAAAAAAAAACGACCTGTGAAATACACCTGTGACGAAATGTTTAGATTGCTACGCACAGGCGTCAATTTTTACGGTCCATTTTAGATCGGGCCTGGTGACTTGGGTCATCCTATCTACTAGTGATTTTTTGAGCAGATATATTCCTGAAGATCAAAAACCCATGCCAGTTTTTTTTTTAAATTTATAAATCTACTAGTAATTTTACTGCCTCTTTTTTACTAGGGTGTTTGATTTTTCTAGTCATTTTCATTATACAAGGAAACAAAGGACAGTGGAAAGAGCTGTCTCTTGGTAGCTTTTCTTTTTCTCCAAGTTTTCTTAATCTTGAATTGATATATAGGGTCTCTACAGTATGTTTCAGTGCTGTGAAACGAGTCAGAAAAATCAGATTCTGCATGTAGAAAGCTCATGTAAAATTTAACCAAATGTAAAATTTTCCTACAAGAAATCTCAAAGCTTAGCTCCCTTCACGTGAAAAATAACACCAGCAAACTGGCCAGTGTCAATAGGAGTCATGTCTGCAGATAAAGGAGTTAGCGATGGTTGTAACTCCCGATAGGCACAACGAGCAGATGAAAGATCCCCTTCTGCTTGCTGTGCTTAGAACAAAATGACGCCACAGTTTACAAGCATTGCTAACTCTGCAAGCACATCCTCCGTAGGCCCTGGCAAGTTGGTCTCATTTTTCACAGAAAGGAAACAAAATTCCTCACAATTTCAATAGGTAACTCGCACATTCAGTGAATGCTTAAACTTTTAATGTGCAGGCACCAATTTTTCGGGCTCGTTCCGCAGCACTAAGAACCATTGTATATGCCTATATATTTGCTAGTCATGTTACATTCCGGCAAGTCCTTCAGTGCCAAGATGGCAGTATTTTCTTGTATACTTTCTTGTGATGTGCCATTGTTTTCATTTTAAGTGCTGTGTAGCTCTAGAATGAATATATTTCCACACTGAAAGTGCTATTTGTTTTCTACAGATAGCTGGTGCAACGTGTTTCGTAAAGTGCTGATGTTGGCTGTTAAAGCCTGCCTGAAAGTTCTACGAGTGTTGTTCGTTTAGATTAGGGTATGACATGATGCTGCTTGTTTAACAACAAAGGCTTGCTTTTTCCAAATAAAGGTGTGCGACTTTTCAGATGTACTGCAGTATTTTCATTTTTTAGCTGTGAATAGGAGTGAAAGGTCTGCGGTATTGAATACCTCCCTGTTCTGAAACGACACTTTGTGCAAAATTTCAGTAGAGATACCTTTTCAAACAAGTTGCGCAATCTACCTTTTCTGAATAGGAAGCTGTTCAGTGCCGCAAACCCTTCACTCCTATTCACAGCTGAAGGGTCTCATTACTAGTAAATTCGTCTCAAAAAGTGTCAAAATTCGTCCACAAAAGGACGAAAGTTACTCCCCCGTTACCATAAATATCCTTTTAAGTAACAAAATTAATCCCCAAAGGGACAAAATTTAGTCCCCAATCAAAATGAAGTTAGTCCCCAATCACCACTGTTGATCCTCGAAGGGATCAAAGTTACTCCCCCAATTATGAACTCGACGGCGCTCAAGGGAGCATAATTAATCCCCTGAAGAGTTAAACTTAGTCCCTGATGGCAAGCTGTGGGATCAAATACACTCCTTTTAACAGATCAAAACTTTGACCTCAAGGAATCAAAGGAAAGGGACTAAAAGAAAAGGAGGGGACTAAACCGGGGTTTTGCCGTTTTGGGGGGATCACTCTCAGTGACATCGATTTATTCCCCCAAAAGTACGAAGTACTACTCCTTTTTTTAAGAGTGTACGCCGGGAATTTGTCCTGGCAGCAGCCCGGGAACTCGCTGGGAGAAAACAAGACCGGGAACTGTATGGCTTGAGACCGCTAGCTTGGGGTCTTGCTGGTATCTTACCGTATTTCTGCTACTACGCTGAGAATTTGTGTTGGCAGCATCCCAGGAACTCACTGGGACGCCCAGTGCCAGGCGTCCCAGTCAGTCCCGGTCACTGGCCAGTGACTGGCAATCTCACTGGCCCGTTGTCACCCCGTGCGTCGTTTCCAGCGTCGCCCCAGTAGGATCTTACCGGCAGACCGGCACCGCCCCAGTCCCGAACCGGCGAGTTGTGCTACTTGGCTCTGTGCATTCCTTAGGGAAAGCGCACTTGTATTTTGTCTCTTCGCCGTGAAATAACATGGAACATTCTGGGTATTTGGGTTGTACCGAATAGTACGTACCTTGATTAGCATTGTAAAATAGTAATTGCTTTAGTTAGCGCAGTTTTCGTTATCAGTGAACGATGTTTAACTTCGCAACATTTCAGTCCCAAACATGTGTTTCGCCTAAAGTGTGTAAAAACAAGCGACGATTTAAAGCAAAATAACAGTGCAAAGGAATATTGAATCCGTTCATGGTGCGCCAACATTCTGTTGATGTTTATAAATTGCTAACATGCGAGTTTTGATACTATATTAAAATGACCCCGCCGTGCATCTTTATGGGCGGATAACAGCATTCGAAACTTATAAAGTATAAAATACGTGGGCTGTGAAAGGTGTCTCTTTAATGGGCGTACCAACCGTGGGGGGGCAAGGGGGCCGCTTGCCTCCCAAGTTGTCAGAGAGGGGGGGGGGGAGGCATGGGTTTTGCTCCCCTGAAACGGCCGCCACTGGGCAGGGCAAACACCGGCCAGCGGCGTCCAAGGGATAGGGCACCACCCCGGCCATGGGGGGGGGGGGGGGGGGGTTCACTCAAAAGCAAGTTGGTACGCCCCTGGCTCATTGTATTGTCTGTGCCGGACAGCTTTCATCGGGCACTTGTGCTAAAAAATTTCGGATTTGCGGGTGATGTTTTCAATGTAGAACAAGCACCTTTGCAGAGTAGAAAAAAAAGGCTGTACTTAATTATTTAAGATAGGAATATATTACGTGGCCTTCAATTTAGTAGGTATCGATCCAGTGTTACTGCGTAGTTTTTGCCGTCTCCCCTGGTTTCCAGATGCCCTTCGCTCGTTTGGCACGTGTATCCATCATGCTAAAAAGCGCGGACGTTGCGTTCGCGCTAAGTGTGCATATAATTACATGTACAAAGCCCTTTTGAACACTTTTTAATGGAATAAATTTGAACGAAAAACACCGTAACTTAACACTTATTTGGTCTGCCTGATTGAGAAATCTTGCGAGATGCCTAGTGCGTAAAAATTATTCGGGATATTTGCGCTTCTGATTGAGCGCAGGGAGAAAATGCACTAAATTTTCCCAAAGAAATGGATTACCAGAACTCAATTTTCGACTTGTTGGTGTCTGCTTCAATTTGCTTGAGCACGCTAGTGCGAGTTGAACCTCTAACCTACTGTGATGTCCAGCGCGGCGCCACTCGCGCATAAAAGGACGAAGATCGGCATTGCCCTGAGCGCGCGATCCCTGAGCGCGCACTCTGGAACTGCGAGCTACCGATGGCGCAAGCTAGGCACTGAGGCTCTTCTGGGTCATATTAAACTCATAAGTATTCGGGCTGTAGCTGCCATCACTACGCGGACACGACACTGGCGACGAGTAATCAAGGACCTACGACGCCTGGAACCTCAGACCTCGAGCCATGTCTAAGTCAGGCAAAATGGAAGCCTTCTCAGGCAAGTCATGGGCATCGTGGATTGAGCGCCTCGGATTCTACTTCGTGGCGAATAACATCAGCGCCGTGGACAGGAAGCGAGCTGTCCTACTTACGCTGTGCGGTCCAGAAACATATGACATCGTACGAGCGTTGGTAGCACCCAGAGGACCCGGGGATGTCGAGTTCGAAGAACTCGTGACGATCCTCGGCGCTCACTTCGATCCAAAACCTTCGGAGCTCTATAGCCGGTACAACTTCCAGAGGCGAGACCAACTACCGGACGAGTCCATAAACAGCTACGTTGCGGCACTCAAAATGCTGGCTGGAGACTGCAATTTCGGCGTCTTAGCTTCCGCAACTACGCTTGTGGCATCGACAACGGCACGGCAACCGGCGTCGCAGCAACCGGCGTCACAAGCAGCACCCGATGCAGTGGCTACGGCTGCACAACCGGCAACTCCACAATGGGACACTAAACTGCCACTGGACGTGATGCTGCGCGACAGGTTTGTCTGCGGCATCCGTGACGAACTTCTGCAACAACGTCTGTTCGCAGAAAAGAACTTAACGTTCGCAAGCGCCTTAGACATCGCCGTCCGTGCTGAGAGTGCCTCGAAACAACAACAGAGTATAAAAAACAAGGAGGATCTCCAGGTCAACAAGACAACGGATGCATGCAACAAGTCCGCTTCACACAAGGGACGTCCGTGTTATCGTTGCACAGGTCAACACGACCCACAGGCCTGCCGATTCAAGACTACCGAGTGTCACTACTGCAAAAAGGAAGGACACATTGAAAAGGCATGCATTGCAAAGAAAAAGCAACAAGGTAAAACATGCTACAAGAAAGCTAACTACAACGTTGAAGCAGCGACTGAAGTGGTGAGCCAGCCAGCGTGTTCTTCTAGATGTACATGTCATGATCTGAACCAGCTGACCACGCGAAGGTGCTTCCCGAAATTTTATGTTTCCCTTCGGATTGAAGGTAAACCACTTCAGTTCGAGGTCGATTCTGGAGCCGCTTGTTCGTTGATAAGCGAAGACACATTTCGCTCAACCTGGCCCAAGAACCCACCAAAGCTCACGAAGAACGACTTGGAGCTCTACACTTGGAGTGGCGAAGGCCTGAAACTTCTAGGATCGCTTCAAGTTCGAGTACGCTTCAAGTCCAAGGATTACCTACTGCCGCTTCTGGTAATGAAAGGGGCCGGCTGCAGCCTTTTGGGTAGAGATTGGTTCGACGCGCTCAACATCCGAGTTCAAGGAATCAATCAGATGCAGCAGCAGACCACGCCACCGGAGGTGGAGGCAGTGCTACAACGACATTCCAAGGTATTCCAAGACGACATCGCTGGATACACGGGACCTCCAGTGCACTTGGAGCTGGAGGAAGGAGCCCCGCCAAAGTTTTGCAAGGCTCGCCCTGTTCCTCTCGCACTACGATCAGCGGTGACAGACGAGCTTCAACAGCTGCAGAACCAAGGGATAATTGAGCCAGTTCAACACTCTGAGTGGGCTACGCCGCTTGTACTCGTTCGCAAGAAGAGCGGAGCTATCCGACTCTGTGGCGACTACAGGAGTACGGTAAACGCCGCATCGAAAAAGGCCAGTTATCCGCTACCAACAACAGGAGAAGTGCTCTCGAACCTCAGAGGCGGAACTACTTTCTCCACGCTGGACTTGTGCCAAGCATACCAGCAACTAAAGGTAACTGAAGAGACGGCAGCTGTACTTACAATCAATACGATGAAAGGATTGGACCGAGTGACACGACTTCCGTTCGGAATTTCAGCAGCACCAGCGATCTTCCAGCTCACTCATCCAAGAACTCCGTAATGTATTCGCAACATTCGGAGTACCACGCAAGATCGTCAGCGACAACGGTACGTCACTGGTATCAGCCGAAACCGAACAGTTCTTTAAGAATAACGGTATTCGACACGTCACGAGTGCACCGTACCATCCGGCGACCAACGGACAAGCTGAAAGGATGGTTTACGAGACCAAACAAGCGGTGTCGAAGGACAAGACTGGGTGCTTATCGTGCCGAATTGCTCGGTTTCTTTTTAAGCAACACACCACCATCAGTTGCGCGACGGGACAGACTCCAGCCAGGCTGATGTTGGGTCGCGAGTTGTCCACGGCGATCACTCGCCTCCAACCGCAAGCAAGGGGAAGAGATGAGGATACACCAGGAACAACTAAGTCTCCCAGAAATCTTTCTGTTAACCGAGAGGTGTTCGTTAAGAACTTTACAGGAAAACCGTCGTGGATCCAAGGAACAATCATAAGAAGACTTGGATCTCGTTCTTGGATCATCAGAACAGACCAAGGCACAGTACGACGACACGAAGATCACATAAGGAACCCGGTAAAAGACCACCCGAGACATTTTGTCACAGAATCATCTTCGACAGCGAAGACCAGTAATGGCCCACAAAGTTTACCAGCGCAGTGGACCATTCCGACGACTGCGGAACCGTCACCAGCAGAACAGCAATGTGCCCCAGAGGCTCAAGCAGAAGTGCAGCCCAATACCGACTTGGTTCCATCAAACAGTTCCGCTAGACCTCAACGTCAAAGGCGACCTCCTCAAAGATATGGCGACGGCATCTAGAGGGGGAAGGAGTGTGATGTCCAGCGCGGCGCCACTCGCGCATAAAAGGACGAAGATCGGCATTGCCCTGAGCGCGCGATCCCTGAGCGCGCACTCTGGAACTGCGAGCTACCGATGGCGCAAGCTAGGCACTGAGGCTCTTCTGGGTCATATTAAACTCATAAGCATTCGGGCTGTAGTTGCCATCACTACGCGGACACGACACCTACAATATAAGAACTCTATGTTACAAACTCGAGCGTCTCAAACTGTCAAGCATGTAAAAGCGTGCCTGCTCTGATGCGAAACAGGAGATGGCAAGAAAAAAAAGGGAAAGCCGTGTACAACTTCCTGTAACACCAAATTAGAGCACAGCTCTTGAGGAGGAGGAGGGGAGGGTACTGGGGGGGGGGGGGGGGTGCAAGTGACTTTGGGAGGGGGGTCACGTGACCTGGGGGTCACGTGACCTTGGGGGTCAAGTGACCTGGGGAGTCACGTGACCTGGGGTTCACGGGACCTCAAGGGGTCACGTGTCGATGACGATTCCGGTGACATCATCAGTGAGGTCACTGACGACGTCATCAGTGACGATGACGATGCTGATGCCGATGACGTCATTAGTGACGTCACTGATGACGTCATTAGTGATGATGACAATGCTGATGCCGATGACGTCATCAGTGGCAATGACGATGCCGATGACGTCATCAGTGACGATGCCGACGCCGATGACGTCATCAGTGACGTCACGCGTCCCATATTGCACCGCGCGGTTACGCCGACGCCGACGCCGACGCCGCCCAAGCCGGAAACGGGCGCCTAAAAGCTGCGCTCTAAAAAATTGAACTCCGCCAAAGCACAGGTCGAAGCTAGGGCGCTAAGGCCGTCAACCGAGACATGCCGTTTCACGCGTTTAAGGGACAAATTAATGAAAAAAAATACTTCAGGACGCCAGATACTCTGCCATCACCACCCAGAAATACAATACACTTACCCTAGCGGTGGTGGCATGAATCTGACGCCTTTGATTGTCTTGCGGCGTCGAATCTAGGCGATTTCGGATGTCAAAGGTGTTTTTCCGTTCTACTGCACCACACAGAAAGAAATAAGCTCGGCCAACGTGTCAAATGTAGTTCGAGGCCCTATTAGGTGAGGATCTACTGCACTAAATAAGGGCATCGTAGTTTGTTCAAAGCTACAGCGCAGAAGACATGAACAGATTCAAAGTAAATAACTAAATTTCCGTGGAACGCGCGTGCGAAGTGCCATCTCTTAGATTTTTGATTTCGAACAGTTGGAGCTGAAAACGCCAGCACGCTCAACGCGCATACCTACATTCCCGGCGTGCGTTTTAATGCTTGGGTAATTCGGCCAAAAAGTATGTTCTCAACACGGCGTCGTGTCACTGGAGTTGCACGCTGAAAGGCTGGAAGAAGCGGACTACGCGATGGCGGCGGTCGACGGGCGTAGGACCACTTCTTCGGAACTGTAGTTTTCGGTACCGGCGAATATGTCTAGCTTCGAAAGATTCTTTTCTACTCTTCAATATAATTTAATGCATTCAGCAAACAAACTAAAACTTTTAAAGTAAATAACAAAACTTATTTATAAAATCACTTAAAATCTACTCACTGAAGAAAATAAACATATGTAGCACATAATGCTTTACCAACACTAGAAACCGATCATAATTCGAACAATAGGTGCCCTAAATAACCGGTGAGATTCAATTTTAATCTACCAAAAGTCACATCATCAAATATGTGGCAGAAGGAAGAGCCCACAATGTGAGACAGAAGGTTCCAACCGGTTAGGAACTGCTGGCGTTCTATTAGGTTGGTCGCGCAAGGAGGAGGCGCAAAGCTACATCCAAGGAAGACCTCACTTTTAGGATCAGAGGAGCTAGGGACTGGTTTTAAAGCTCCGGGTTTCCACATTACCTTCAACTCTAAATCCTTGCAACGTAGAACCCGATGTACACAAACAATCACTTGGAAAAGTTGCTTAGTATGTACAACAAATTTTAACATGTTACTCCAGAAAAGAAGAAAGGAAGGGAAAAAAGTAAAAGTAGGAAAACTACTTGTTCCAAAAACAACAATCCAGGGCAGTAACCAAAAATGAAATCTTGTCAAATAAGCAGTTGATTAAAATCCTGCCATGGTGAAAAAAGCACAGTTATGTTGCTTCTTAAAGGGGAAAAAACAACGTTTAGTACATCATACGTTTCTTTACTTCATAAATAACGACAAAAACAAAAAGACAACATAATTGTACGGTACATTCCATAATCAAAGAGCAACCTCTTCTTCATCTTCATCACGGGATCACATCTTAGTTAAGTGAAATATTTAAGAGAACGCCATTTACCAATTAACGCAATTAGCAAAAATAAAGATCTGGGAAGGGGTAATATTATATTAATACCTTTTTAACATCATTGCCACTCTATTGGCGACGTGAGCGATCGAAAGTGTCGCTGTGGTCGGCCCACCATAATTGGCCGAATGCTGACTATGACGTCAGCAAAGGATGTCTCATTGACGGAAATAAGAGGAATGTCAGAACTTCAATTTGGACGGTAGTTGGCAGTGTTGCTTTGAGACCGCTATTATTTCAGGCTTCCAGAATGCTCATTACAAACACCATCGAGCTTGTTGTTCACAAGGTAATGACGTCACGAAAGGTAACCGAACGAGGGCGCCACCGAAACATCTTGCCGCTAATAAGCTATCACCAGCTTGTGTTAATCATAAGAGGCTAAACACTTGAAATCCTCTTGTTTGGACTTTATTGTTTTGCTTCTCAAAATAAAAATAAAATAAAAAATATTTTTTGTAATAGCTTAGGAAACTAAAATGTTAATGTGTTTAAGTCAGGTAAATATGTATATAAAAACATTTTTCTTAATTCCTTACTAGATGTTTACCTTTAATGCCAGATATAACAAAACAACCTTCATCATCTTCATTTACTAATGATCAACGGATTACTTTCCCAAAACCTTATAAAATATTGCCATAGCATCATTGTTAAAAACATTCTAGCAGCAATTCTTGATGCATCATTAAGATTGTTCTTCTAAGTCAAACTAAACCAACTTTTGCAACACAATCAACTATACACTTCCTAAATTTCACCCCACACCGTAAAATGTGGTGCTCAGAACAAAGTTTAAAATTCACTCAATTAAACACCCCTAAAATAGAACTGAGTTTTCAACATAGCCAAATATTGAACCAGCAACTCTTTCATGCTCTTAACATTCGATTGTTGCGTTTTTCTCATTTAATTCGAATGTTCGCTCCCACTTATAAGTTGTCCATACGTACTGACTAAGGAACAGATGCTGCGCCGCCAGATCAATACAACCGATGTCCAAGTTGGCTCATCTCGGCATCGCCGTTAAATTGACAACACAAAAAAAAACCAAAAAAAACACGGGGAACTTTTTAAGAAAATTGATATATAAAAAATACAATTATAAAATAATTGCTCGTTTATCTGCCTTAGAGCCTGGTCGCTACCTAGTGTCTTACTGTTTCCGCTGTTATTTGTTGTTTTTCTTCTTCAAGATGTTTTCTTTATAATCTTATTCATTTTTTGCGTATTTCTGGCCTGGTCATTTATTTTAATTGGTTTAAACTTGGTCTGCCTTCTGGTGGTACAATTAAAGAGACAAATTTTTATTTATTTTCTTTTTCACTAACATTCATAAATTGTAAATTGTTCAATAGAACTAGGATTTATTTCGTACGACTCGCCCGACCACCAAGCATATTGGCACGAAGACGTCGCTACCTCGTCGCTCTTTCTTCTGTCTAAATATATATCTCGTCTCGCGAACACGAATCGGTAAGAGTTTAAAAAACGGACAAACGTCAAGCGCGAAGCGCCTGGCGTTCGCGCGTTTTTCGTCTGCTTCGCACAGCGGAGACACAAAAGGAAAAAAAGAGACGCGGTTCGGTGTAGCCTGTGGACTTCTGGCAACTGTCTTCCCTCTCCGTTCCTCGCTCCTCTCATTGGTCTGTGATGTAGGAGGCTGGATCGAGGCTTGTCTTGCTAAGGTCGAGTGGCACCTCCTTCACTTGACACCAGCTAATGCATGGGACTCGCATGCCCTTCCAAGGCTTGGGCGACGGCGGTCGTCGAAAAACCTTTTTTTTTTCCTTTTTTTTTAGGGCGGGGAAAAAAAAAAAGGGGGGGGGGGAGTTTAGGCCCTGATTGTCTCCCTCCTTTGTGGCTTTTCGATGGATGCGCTCTGTTTATGTACGCGTACTAATTTCTTTTTTTTTTCTTTTAGTAGTTGGTTGTTCTTGCCTTGACTCAGGTCCCAGTGGGTGCGTTGTCGTTGTAGGCGTACTATTTTTGTTTATGTTAGTGCTTGCGTCAATGCGGTATCAAGATAGACGAAAAAAATAATAAAAAAAATTGTGCTTTGACAAAAAAGAAGAAAAAAGGTTTGTTGTTTTTGCGGTCAGGAGCATTTTCAAAGCCCGTGGAACCTCGCCTTCGTTCCTGTGACATGCCGCTCGCTTTCGCGTAGCACTCCTCGATTCTGAAGGCCACCGTGTTTTTCCGTGAAGAAGGCGATTTCGAGTGCGCGCAGTGTTACCAAAGGTGCAGGATTGAGAGCGTAACCCAACACTTGAAGAGAAGGGGAAGCTCTCTTCTTTTCGGAACTCTCTTTTATGGGTCTCCACGTCTCGATTGTCCTACAAAAGCAACTTTCCTTTATTTCTCGCTCGTGGCTTCCAAGTACTGCGCGCAGCTAGTGAGATCAAATACTCAGCTAATATAGCTGATCAACACGATGCATATTTCTAACGCACAATAGTTTTGCGAAATCAAGGTTTCGCTCAAATGGATAACTCACACGTACAGTTCGACGCGCAGTACCTTTGACGTATTGACTCGCGAGAGATGGCCCCAACACGGCTGAGTCTGGCGGTTTTTCAGACTCAACATCTAAATTTTGCTCGCGTATCTGCTACCATTTCGCGCACATTTTGCGCCATATCGAGATGAAAGCACATGGCGAAAGTGACGCTCGTTTTCCGCTCGATGAAATTTCACGCCAGCTCGTTGTCTTAGCTGATACCTTGAGCGTTTCACAACAATGCAAAACGTAAAAAAAAAGAAAAAAAGAAAACGTACGATGGCATCGTTTCTACACTCATAACTTCTATAACACCGAGCCGCCTCGTATCCTTTTGTTTTTCTATCATTGTACTAATTTCTTTCTGCGCGTTACGGCTGTTACGACGCCGAGTCCGTCTGCACCCTGGAATTTGAACTTATGCTCAGACCAGGGACGGACCAGTTTAAATCAGGAAAATATAATTAACACTGTAGCAAAGTAAATCTATCATATCGATCGGAATTACGATTGGACACATTCCATTTGAACACGTACTGTGCACAGAGAATGCAATAACGAGTCAGCGTGCAAAACGCCGCCACACAACGCTACCATAACATCTCAGCGAATTTTGCATAGCACCGAATACGGAAAAGAGAAAACAGTTAATTCACATAAACGAAGCAAATTTATCTGAAGCCCGCACGCTCCGTAGGTGCAGTCTACCTAAGGTTATCAATAGACTCGACCATGTCATTTTTCGAAACAGATAAGACATTTGCAAAAATGGTTAGACTGAATAGGTGAATCTAACGGGCGCAATTACCAACCGACGGTCGCACGCCTTCAATATCATTTCCATTTGTCACTGCGCAGCTTGGACACAATTTGGGGAGCAACACATGTTTACGCCGCCGCCCAAGGTCTTCATTCAAAGTGTAGTGCTGACCAAAATAAAATGCTGACATGACTCTCAATCGCTCACCGCAAAGTATACGATTTCGAAAAGGCGGTACTGTACGTCACTTAAATAAAAACTCAAGTTATAAAAACGAGCGTCGTAAAAAAGGGGACCGACATTTTTATTCCTACCTCCGAACAGAAACGAGCGCCACGCACTGCATCACACAGCGCAGAGGCCGGACTCGGCCACACTGAGCTGACTGACAAGAGACATACCAAGCGCGCGCGAGGGAGGGAGGGAGAAACTTCCTCCGCCGGAGAACAGCGTCACACGACACGTTTCGGGATCTATTTCATGCAGCGGCCAACGCGGGCCTTTTCACACTTCGATACTGGCGCCATCTAGAATTCGCGCGTTCAACCACGTCGCGAACCGCGCGCCATCTGGTGTCTGAAACGAACGAATAAATAGAGGTACCGCGCCCTCTTAAGCTGTTGTGGGCACAGACACTTTTTGGCTGCTTTTCGGCAAGCCTGTCAAATAGCTTGTACACAAAGATTAAAAGTTACACTCCTCACAGTTCTTATAATGGTATGTTATGTGGTCAAGTGTGACTCCGTCGAGAGAAAAAAAAAAAAGGCTCGAGGTACACCAAGCACATATGAGTTGTGAATGCGAAAGTACGCACGCCGCTCTTCGCTCCCTTCTTTAATCTGCGGCGAACAACACGCTGACCTTGGGCGTGAAATGATGGAGCCGTTGCCTCGCGGACAGGCAGCGCCATCGGGTGAGCAATCGTTCAAACTGTCATGTGCCTTGCTGCGCGAGGAAGGAAGAGACAGCAACGTAGTTCCCTGCAGAACGAACCCCTTGGTTTATTCCATGCCCCGTATATATTGCCACGCGCCGTACAACCGATAAGAGGCGAGCGAACGTGGTGATCAATTATAACACAGTCAGGGTGACACCACACAAACTGACGCGCGCCAGCCAATAAGACCAAAGTGTAAAAGGTGCCGTTTTTATTTATTTATTTATTTTATTTCAAAATACTATCAGTCCCTACATGGGACTATGATAGGGAGGGCATGAACAAAAAAACTTGATAAACACTGAAGGAAAAAATTAAAAAAATGAAAAGAACATTAGAAACTTGGTCTGGACACAAGGAAACAAGAACAAACAACAAAAACTTGACAACTGCGTTTGTTGCAAACCCGTTCTAACAATACATTACAGAACAATATATTACAGGCACTCGGGGAAAAAATGTAAAATCAATACAACAGTGGAAGAATGACGCTGGCTAGTAGTCATGACGCGACAAAAAAAGGGAATAGTAACTAAATAAACATGCCATTTCAAGGATTGCTGCCCACGTGGTCAAATGCAAGATCAAGGACAAAAAGATTCCAGCGATTGACACGATACTGCTTGTTCTGGGAGAGAGTTCCACTCGCTTATCGTTAGGGGAAAAAAAGAGTACTTAAAACAGTCTTTGAAGCAGCAGGGCTGGTGATGGGCACGACTATGTTACGTGTAATTCTAGACGCATCGGGAATTAAGTAAGCTGTCTTGTCTATCTGTAGATAATCATTAAGAACCATGTAAAGACATTTTAATCTTTTCTCTTTACGCCTAGCCTTTAGTAGCGAAAGTTTGGCTCTCGAGTACAAAGCCGTTGGCGAATCCAATCGACGGATATTTAGAAAATATAAAGCGCGAAGCGAGCCTCTGCACTCTTTCTAATTTAAGGGCATCTTGCTTAGTGTGGGGGTCCCAGATTTCGCATGCATATTCCATGACCGGCCTGACGAGCGTTTTATATGCCAAAAGTTTTGTGTTTACTGAACTCAGTTTTAGGGACCGTCTTATGTACCATAATTTGGCGTTCGCTTTTCAACAACATTATCTATGTGCGTTCCACAGCGTAGATCGTGAGAAATGGTTACACCCAGATATTTGTATTTGCTAACCCTTTCAATCGGGTTTCCTTCTAGCTCATATACAAACACACTGGATTTAGTTTTGTGAGTAACTGTCATGCAAACGGTTTTTTCAAAATTTAATGACATTTGCCATGTATTGCACCATTCACCAATGCGCGCAATACATGTATTTAAGTTAAGTTGGTCCATGGGCGTCTTAATTTCTGTATACAATATGCAGTCATCGGCGAATAATCGAGCCTGGACGGTAAGGTTTTTAACGATGTCGTTTATAAATATTAGGAAGAAGAGCGGTCCGAGGACCGTGCCCTGAGGGACTCCCGATTTGACATCACTCATATCGGAGTGCTTATCTTTAATTTCTACGAATTGCCTCCGTTCATATAAAAACATCTCAATCCATCTGACTAATAAGGGATTCTTTAAAATAGATTTTAATTTGATCAATAACTTCCTATAGTTAACCTTATCGAACGCCTTCTTAAAGTCTAAAAATATGACGTCAACCTGACCCCCTGCGGTTCAAAATCTCAGAAAATCAAGCACAACTTCAACAAGCTGAGTGACTGTAGACAACCCCTTGTGAAATTCATGCTGAAAGCTATTCAACAAGTTATGATTTCTCAAAAAGGAATGTATATGGTTCGAAATTATATGTTCAAGAGGTTTTCCACATGTTGATGTTAACGAAATTGGCCTGTAGTTATTAACAGATGAAGCCTTACCGGACTTCAAAACAGGTACGATTTTAGCAATCTTCTAGTCATTAGGCAGTAATCCTGTTAAAAGAGATTTCTTAAAAATAATAATAACATAGTTAGACAGTGATTCAGCGTAACGTCTCAAAAACGTATTCGGGATCTTGTCGTAACCGGTTGCTTTCTTACAATCTAAATTAAGCAACAAGTCGACAATACCATCAAGAGATAAACTTACATCGGGGATAGGAGGCACATCCTCTAGGTTGTCGAACACAGGCGTAGTCCCATCGTCCGTAGAAAATACGGTTGAAAAGAAGTGATTAAAACAATTTGCTATTCCGTATTCATCCTGGATCGTACGTCCTTCAACCTCAATTTTTGCTATACCCTCTTTTGCTGGTTTGAGGTGCCGCCAAAATTTGCGAGGAGATGAAATTAGAAAAGCTGGCATAGTTATATTGTAGTATTTATTTTTTGCTGCTTTAATCAGCGATTTAAGATTTTGACTTAGCGTTCCTAGTTTACTGCGTCCGTCCGGGTCGGGTACTTGAAGAATCCGTGCTCGACAGCGCGATATTTTTCTTTTTGCGTGAATAATATCTCTATTAATCCAGGGATTGTGCGTTGCCTTCTTTTTAGTCCTAGTAGGTACATACCTTGTTATACACTTGGTAATAACTTCCTTCATATAAATCCGCAAGTCGTTAACCGACACCGTAGGATCGTCAGCAATTCTCTCAAATGTTCCGTATGACCAGTCTAGCTCGTCCAGAATAGCTACGTCATCAGCCCGATTGAAATCCTTGTACGTACTGTAAGCAAATTTAGTGTGAGAAACCGATTGGATGGGGAGAGATAGAACAACCATGCAGTGGTCAGAGATACCGGGCAATACCCTACAGTCATGGCTAGTTGGGAGAAAATTGTCAGTGACAAAAAACAAATCAAGGATCGAGCTTGACGAACCCTGAATTCTCGTGGGATTTTTAACAACTTGAGTGAAATTGTGCGAAAAAATCATATCCAGGAATGCAGAGGACACTAGGGTCTCATTAGATGTTGAAACTAGACCATCCCAGTCAATGCTACCAAGATTAAAATCACCAGCAATGATAACTTTCCGGGAGTGTGCATGTAGTTGATCCAAAAAGTCGTTCAGATTATTTACAAATTCTACTCCCATTCCAGGCGGTCGATATACAGCTCCCAATATGCATTCAACTTTGCCAATCTTAATCTTACACCACTTGTTTTCTATATCAGGGGCACCATCTAGCACTTCACAATCCAAACAGTCTTTAACAACAATAGCGACACCGCCCCCTCTGCTTTCACGGTCCATTCTAAAAAGTTTGTAGCCTGGGGGGATGATTTCGCTGTTTAGTATTGATGGATTCAGCCAGGTTTCAGTGATGATGACAGCGTGTGGGTCACGTTTAACCAAGGATGTGCTCAAGATCAACGACTTTATTTACTATGCTTCTGGCGTTCACATTTATAATAATCAAATTATTATCGCCATTTGAGATGAATGGTCAATTTTCGGAGTAACCAGGGGGCCTATATTTTGGGCGTGTTGGAAGTTGCACTCTGTCATCCTTATCTACGTCCCAGGCGTACAATATGTCCCCTACCCTTAATTTGTCGAAAATTAATGCAGTTTTCTCTGCACCATCTCTATTAGTTTTAGCACTGTCCCACAGCTTTTTTCGTACTGTCCTCACATGAAAGGAAAAATGCTCGTTAATAAAAATATTAGACCCCTTTAGCTTACGCGCATTCCTAAGCACTTCCGTTTTTTCTGTGAAGTTTCTAAGCTTCATGATAATAGGGCGAATTTTGTCGGAAGTGCGACTTCCAAGTCTAAGGACTCTTTCGATACTTTTAACCTCGACTTCTAGTCTTTCCATGAATACTCCGTTGACTACACTATTTGTTAGCTGCGCTTCCTTCTCGTTATCAGGCTCCTTGATTCCGTAGATAATGAGGTTTTTACGCCTACTTCTGTTTTCGAAGTCATCAACTTTTCTTGCTATATTTTCAACGCACAATTCAAGACTCACTATTTTTTTCTTGCCCACAATCAAACTTTTGGGCCATTTCATTAAAACGAGAAGCCGACGCCTCGATCGCCCCCAGTCGCCTATCTAACGAGCCAAGATGTTTACTTAGTTCAGTTATGTCCTCTGCTATTCTGTTTTGCCCTTCCAAAATTTGCTGCAGTGTAACGGGTCCCGGATTCAGCTCAACATCACCACATAATTGAAGCAGTAATAGAAAAGCATCCCAACATTCAGACATTGTGACAAGAATAAAGCCAGGGCTTGGCAGCACAACAAGCGTTACAGAATTGTCCCGCAAGGACTTAATCACACGATATTTGTTACTAACCTGCATGAACAGCCAGAAAGGATTAACCATCCTGCTTGGAACGGTGCTACCGAGCGCTCTGAAGCCGCTGCTGCACTGGCGCCGGTCTTGTAGGTGAAAAGATGTCGCTCCCGTCGCCAGCGTGCCGAAAAGATGATCCAGGGCTAGGTGTCGCTCGGGTGCCGTGCGCTGGTTTGCGCGGTCTTCAAATAAGCCGATGAGCAAGGAATCGCCGAAGAATTCACTTCCCGAAAGCCGTGATATCCGATCTCCCTCGGGCTTGCAAAGTCATGGTGTCTGGTTCCATGCGGCGTCGTAGATGTTGGCAGCCACAACAAAATCTGCATGAACAGCCAGAAAGGATTAACCATCCTGCTTGGAACGGTGCTACCGAGCGCTCTGAAGCCGCTGCTGCACTGGCACCGGTCTTGTAGGTGAAGAGATGTCGCTCCCGTCGCCAGCGTGCCGAAAAGATGATCCAGGGCTAGGTGTCGCTCGGGTGCCGTGCGCTGGTTTGCGCGGTCTTCAAATAAGCCGATGAGCCAGGAATCGCCGAAGAATTCACTTCCCGAAAGCCGTGATATCCGATCTCCCTCGGGCTTGCAAAGTCATGGTGTCTGGTTCCATGCGGCGTCGTAGATGTTGGCAGCCACAACAAAATCTGCATGAACAGCCAGAAAGGATTAACCATCCTGCTTGGAACGGTGCTACCGAGCGCTCTGAAGCCGCTGCTGCACTGGCGCCGGTCTTGTAGGTGAAGAGATGTCGCTCCCGTCGCCAGCGTGCCGAAAAGATGATCCAGGGCTAGGTGTCGCTCGGGTGCCGTGCGCTGGTTTGCGCGGTCTTCAAATAAGCCGATGAGCAAGGAATCGCCGAAGAATTCACTTCCCGAAAGCCGTGATATCCGATCTCCCTCGGGCTTGCAAAGTCATGGTGTCTGGTTCCATGCGGCGTCGTAGATGTTGGCAGCCACAACAAAATCTGCATGAACAGCCAGAAAGGATTAACCATCCTGCTTGGAACGGTGCTACCGAGCGCTCTGAAGCCGCTGCTGCACTGGCGCCGGTCTTGTAGGTGAAGAGATGTCGCTCCCGTCGCCAGCGTGCCGAAAAGATGATCCAGGGCTAGGTGTCGCTCGGGTGCCGTGCGCTGGTTTGCGCGGTCTTCACATAAGCCGATGAGCAAGGAATCGCCGAAGAATTCACTTCCCGAAAGCCGTGATATCCGATCTCCCTCGGGCTTGCAAAGTCATGGTGTCTGGTTCCATGCGGCGTCGTAGATGTTGGCAGCCACAACAAAATCTGCATGAACAGCCAGAAAGGATTAACCATCCTGCTTGGAACGGTGCTACCGAGCGCTCTGAAGCCGCTGCTGCACTGGCGCCGGTCTTGTAGGTGAAGAGATGTCGCTCCCGTCGCCAGCGTGCCGAAAAGATGATCCAGGGCTAGGTGTCGCTCGGGTGCCGTGCGCTGGTTTGCGCGGTCTTCAAATAAGCCGATGAGCAAGGAATCGCCGAAGAATTCACTTCCCGAAAGCCGTGATATCCGATCTCCCTCGGGCTTGCAAAGTCATGGTGTCTGGTTCCATGCGGCGTCGTAGATGTTGGCAGCCACAACAAAATCTGCATGAACAGCCAGAAAGGATTAACCATCCTGCTTGGAACGGTGCTACCGAGCGCTCTGAAGCCGCTGCTGCACTGGCGCCGGTCTTGTAGGTGAAGAGATGTCGCTCCCGTCGCCAGCGTGCCGAAAAGATGATCCAGGGCTAGGTGTCGCTCGGGTGCCGTGCGCTGGTTTGCGCGGTCTTCAAACCTCAGATAAGCCGATGAGCCAGGAATCGCCGAAGAATTCACTTCCCGAAAGCCGTGATATCCGATCTCCCTCGGGCTTGCAAAGTCATGGTGTCTGGTTCCATGCGGCGTCGTAGATGTTGGCAGCCACAACAAAATCTGCATGAACAGCCAGAAAGGATTAACCATCCTGCTTGGAACGGTGCTACCGAGCGCTCTGAAGCCGCTGCTGCCCTGGCGCCGGTCTTGTAGGTGAAGAGATGTCGCTCCCGTCGCCAGCGTGCCGAAAAGATGATCCAGGGCTAGGTGTCGCTCGGGTGCCGTGCGCTGGTTTGCGCGGTCTTCAAATAAGCCGATGAGCAAGGAATCGCCGAAGAATTCACTTCCCGAAAGCCGTGATATCCGATCTCCCTCGGGCTTGCAAAGTCATGGTGTCTGGTTCCATGCGGCGTCGTAGATGTTGGCAGCCACAACAAAATCTGCATGAACAGCCAGAAAGGATTAACCATCCTGCTTGGAACGGTGCTACCGAGCGCTCTGAAGCCGCTGCTGCACTGGCGCCGGTCTTGTAGGTGAAGAGATGTCGCTCCCGTCGCCAGCGTGCCGAAAAGATGATCCAGGGCTAGGTGTCGCTCGGGTGCCGTGCGCTGGTTTGCGCGGTCTTCAAATAAGCCGATGAGCAAGGAATCGCCGAAGAATTCACTTCCCGAAAGCCGTGATATCCGATCTCCCTCGGGCTTGCAAAGTCATGGTGTCTGGTTCCATGCGGCGTCGTAGATGTTGGCAGCCACAACAAAATCTGCATGAACAGCCAGAAAGGATTAACCATCCTGCTTGGAACGGTGCTACCGAGCGCTCTGAAGCCGCTGCTGCACTGGCGCCGGTCTTGTAGGTGAAGAGATGTCGCTCCCGTCGCCAGCGTGCCGAAAAGATGATCCAGGGCTAGGTGTCGCTCGGGTGCCGTGCGCTGGTTTGCGCGGTCTTCACATAAGCCGATGAGCAAGGAATCGCCGAAGAATTCACTTCCCGAAAGCCGTGATATCGATCTCCCTCGGGCTTGCAAAGTCATGGTGTCTGGTTCCATGCGGCGTCGTAGATGTTGGCAGCCACAACAAAATCTGCATGAACAGCCAGAAAGGATTAACCATCCTGCTTGGAACGGTGCTACCGAGCGCTCTGAAGCCGCTGCTGCACTGGCGCCGGTCTTGTAGGTGAAGAGATGTCGCTCCCGTCGCCAGCGTGCCGAAAAGATGATCCAGGGCTAGGTGTCGCTCGGGTGCCGTGCGCTGGTTTGCGCGGTCTTCACATAAGCCGATGAGCAAGGAATCGCCGAAGAATTCACTTCCCGAAAGCCGTGATATCCGATCTCCCTCGGGCTTGCAAAGTCATGGTGTCTGGTTCCATGCGGCGTCGTAGATGTTGGCAGCCACAACAAAATCTGCATGAACAGCCAGAAAGGATTAACCATCCTGCTTGGAACGGTGCTACCGAGCGCTCTGAAGCCGCTGCTGCACTGGCGCCGGTCTTGTAGGTGAAGAGATGTCGCTCCCGTCGCCAGCGTGCCGAAAAGATGATCCAGGGCTAGGTGTCGCTCGGGTGCCGTGCGCTGGTTTGCGCGGTCTTCACATAAGCCGATGAGCAAGGAATCGCCGAAGAATTCACTTCCCGAAAGCCGTGATATCTGATCTCCCTCGGGCTTGCAAAGTCATGGTGTCTGGTTCCATGCGGCGTCGTAGATGTTGGCAGCCACAACAAAATCTGCATGAACAGCCAGAAAGGATTAACCATCCTGCTTGGAACGGTGCTAGCTAGCTTTGCGCGTAATTTCATTAAGGTGACGTTTGGCATGGTTTCAAAGCTGATGACGTCGGCTTGCTCCATGAGACAGTTAATGCTTCGCATTAAAAGTAGTGCTGCTCAATGAGACAAGAGTTACTTAGAGTTACCGTGGTGTCGGTGGCGGTTTCGATTAGTTGGGTTTAGCAGACGAGAAGCTTGAAGTATTTCACTTCATTTCTTTTATTTTCACCTTAAGGGCCAGTTAGGGCATTACATAAAGGAGGGGGCGGTATAAATTCATGTTATACAAACCAAGGCAAACAAAAAAAAGGGAAAAAACACAGGCAAAATATACATTCAGGTCAAGCTCATTAATCGCGCAAATTTCAACAAGAAACTAATAACAAGAAAAAAGAATTCTTAAGCTTGATAAAAATTCTTCTGTGTCTACGATGGTGGCGATGAAGGACGGCAGGCTGTTCCGGTCGCAGATGGCTTGACGAAGGAAAGACTGATTGAATGCGTTTGTGGAACCGGAAATACGTTCGATTGTGCAGGAGTTGTTAAGGCGAGAAAATGTTCTGCCAGGATGTGATAACAAAGTGCTCTTGAGGACGGATAATTGATAGTAGACTTTATGAAGAAGACAGAGGCGAGATAGTTTTCTCCGGAGCTGCAAAGAAGACAGGGTTAGTTGACTTTTTAACGAGGTTACATTATCAAGAAAAATCATAGGTAGAAACGATGAAACGAGCGGCCCGGTTTCGTGCAGCCTCCAGGTGGTTGATG
The DNA here is from genome assembly GCA_013358835.2 of Ixodes persulcatus. NCBI lineage: Eukaryota > Metazoa > Arthropoda > Arachnida > Ixodida > Ixodidae > Ixodes > Ixodes persulcatus. Next base: position 49,924 of record JABSTQ010003150.1, read on the forward strand.
ACGTAGAACTGATTGGGACTCCAGATAGAAGTTGAATATTCTAATTTCGGTTTGATGAACGACTGTGTCGTTCGCCATTGTGCGGACGAGTGGCGGAGCACTGCGCAGGTTATGTCGGATGAAGCCCAGAGATTTCGATGTGTCAGCATGTATGGCTTCAATGTTCGGTTATTTCATGAGAGGTGTGATGTTAGTCACGCCAATATATTTTTTCGTTGAAACGGTTTCGATTATGTCAAAGTTGAGGAAATACTGTTGATATAGGAAAGATTTCTTTCTGGTGAAGCGGATCAATTTACATTCGCTTTGTTTCGGTGACATCAACCAGGTGTTGCACCATTATTTAATTTTTATTTCATTTTGTAGCTGGTTGTGCTCATGCAAGCATGTTACTTTGCTACAGACGACGCAGTCGTCTGCGAAGAGGCGTATTTTAAATGAAATGGTTGAAGGAAGGCCATTGATATATATTTAAAAAATGAAAGCCGTTTACAACTCCCTGTAACGCCGAATTGGAGCGCAGCTCTTGAGGAGGAGGAGGAGGGAAGGGTACTCAGGAAGGGTATACCCCTCCTTCTCCTCCTCCCCTCATCCTTCAATCTCAACCCGGGGGGAGGGGGGTCACGTGACCTCGGGGGGGGGGGGGGGCTCAGTGACCTCGGGGGGGGGGGGGGGGGCTCACGCGGTGCATGTCCCAACATGCACCGCGCGGTTACGCAGACGGCGACGGCGACGCCGCTCAAGCCGGAAACGGGCCCCTAAGAGCTGCGCTCTAAAAAGCAGAGGCTCGAGAACGGACAATTCCGGAACACCAGAGGAGACATTTGTTAAGGAGGACTCGTGCTCATTGATGACCGTGATCTGCGGGCGGAAGGAAAGAAAGTCGAGCACTCATGCAAACACTAAAATATCAAGGTGAAGAGAAGACAGCTTTTAAAGAAGACGTTGATGGGGGACACGGTTGAAAGCTTTGGAGAAATCAAGATAGACTGCGACGGTCTGAGCATGACATTCGAGGTTAGTGCGTAGATCATGAATGAAGTCACAAAGCTGCGTCTCACAGGATAGTCCTTTTTTGAATTCATGTTGAGGCATAAAGAAAAATCTGTTTGTTGTTAATTGGGTTATGTTGTGAGAGCAAAGTATGTGCTCAAGCAGTTTGGATGAGACAGATGTTAAAGATATCGAGCGATAGTTACAGAGAGTAGAGCGAATTCCCTGTTTAAAAGCCGGGACTACCCTGTCAATTTTTCAGTCTTAGTTAAGGCGGCTTTCAGATAAGGACTGATTATATGTGAGTGACGAAAATTTACTAGAAATAATGCTGGTGTTTTTGAGAAGTTTTGAATTTATACTCTCAGGACCAGCGGACGATGTTACTTTTAATTTGTTTATTAGGCTTACGATACCGGCAGTGTCAATACTTATTGGGGGCATTTGCTCGTAAAGCTCTTCGGTGAGAGTAGGGACAATGGGTAATCACTCTACAGTGAAAATTGAGAATAAGTACCGTTTAGTACTTCAGCGTACTCGCTTTTATGGATGAGGCCGCCATTTTTATGGGTAATATGTAGGATAGGATTATTAGTCTGTGATTATACTAAGTTCCAGAACTTCCTTGGGTTAGTCCGCAGGATGATCGGTTAGTCATGAAGAAGAATTTATTCTTGGACAGCTTCAGGCTCCTGGTGTAGTCTCTGAGGCAAGAATTGTAAGCCTCCCAAACTTCGATTGTGTAGACACGTTCGGCCGTCACAAAGAGTCTTCTTTTTCTACTTCGCAAGGAGAGCAAGGTTTTTGTAAACTATAGTTCAGTCGAATCTGTATGAACACTTATTGTAGAAACCAATATTTTTAGAAGCTCATTCATTTTAGTTTTAAATAGCATCCTGTTCTCCTCCACCGATCTAAGGTAAAAAATATAAACGTAAGAGTAAAAAAAAGTTGTCATTTCGCGGTTTATTGCGTCATAATCTGCCTTATTATAATCGTGAATGATCCTGGAAATGGGACGAAATAGTGATAAGGTAATATGCAGTAGCCTGCGATCGCTGAGCCCTTCACAGTAGTGAATATATTTGAAGATGTCTGGTGATGCGATCAGTATTGAATCTAGTATACTCTCCGCACGGGGCGCTTGATCAACTCTGTGTGAAGTTTAAAGTGAGAAACGTTTCCAGGAATTGTTTAGATGCTGTACCACCTGAGGATAAATTTGACCAGTCAATGAAAGGAAAATTAAAATTGACAAATAAGAACATGTCAGGTTTAGAAAACCGACCTTTAATATCAATGTGAAGAGAGCACAAATTGGTAGGAATGGATGATGCACAGTCAGGTGGCTTATAACACACTGCTATAACAAGCTTACTGGAGGGAGTACAGGCGCATATTCAAGTAAATTCCAAGCTGTCGTTCAATACACACACGCATAAAAATATATGTGCATTTTTATCGCAAAGAGCACACCACCACCAGTCTGTCCACTCCGGTCATGACAAAAAAAAAAAAAAAAAAAAAAACGTTATAGTTACAGTTAACAGAAAAGATTTCTTTTTTTTTTTCATTATCACGTTTCCGACACGTTTCTGTGACAATGACTATGTCTGATGTGCTATCTCGAGTACGTCATGAAGCTCGCCTCGTTTTAGCATTACACTGAGAATGTGTGTGAGGAGCATAGAAACATGTTGTTTTTATCGAGAGTTTTAGCTTGATGTGATGACGGTAAGGTTTTCGTTTTATTCCGCCAAACTAGTTATGACAGTTCGATGAAAGATTGGGGCTCCGCGTTAAATACAAATCGTTTGTTTATAATACGGGATTTGTTAGAACGTACTTTGAAGGGTACGTTCAGGTCCTTTCCGTATTGGAAAATTTGCTACGACCAAGTCGCACAGACTGGGAAAAATCCTCACGTACAGCGTAAGGGGTATCTTTTAGCTTGACACCACAGGACAAAGTATTTTTTTATATATATTGAAATCGGGCGAACTTGACAATGGTTGGTCTAGTTTTCTTGGAACATAAGTTTCCCAGCTGGAGCGATCTTTCAAGATTTGAGGGGCCGAGAGCAACGCAAACGTTCTGCGAGCAAAACTGGATGATTTTTTCTTCCGATAGCCCTAACGTTTGGGTTTGGTTATAAGGGCAACGAAAAAACAACACATTTTACCTTCTAAGTACATTTTCATTGTCTTCAGTAAAGTTGACATTTGGGCTAGTTGGTAGTCTAACATATTGAGGTATTTAGCGCACAAGGTAGAGAGAAGAAGGACATGACAGAAGAGAGCGCTACTCACAACTACGTTTACTGACAAGAAAAGAAGAGAAAGAAAAACCCAAATAATCCGCCGCGGGCTCGTGCATCTACCACAGCCGCGTGAATGATAGCGGCTAGTTCATCCAGGCTCGTGTGGGCCCTTCATTGTTTGTTCAAGGAATTCCCTTTTCTTGTTTGATAGCGTTACTGATTCAACGCTAATACAGTTCCTGTTCTCACGAAAGATGTAGAAGGCCTCCAATACCTCGCGGGTCAACGCAGGAACCGATACAGACTCCTGACTTCTGCAGATAGCACCGATCCCGCCACCCAACTATCATAGACATCAGGTAGAAATGTAGCAGCTCCATAAAGCTCTCAATGGGTACTCCGCTGGAACTTCGGAAAGCGAGCTCTCCATTGGCTTCTATACAATTCATCTCCGAGGTCAGTAGCTGGTCGCGTGGCAAGGAGTAAAAAAGATTCTCCACGTCAATGCTGAAAGCAGTTCTCTTCTCAGGACCCCCTAATCGGAGATATTCCACTATCTCCTCAGAGTTAACAACCCGGAAGGGGTCTCTAATCCTTAGGGCGGACAGTTGTTTTTGAAGATAGGAAGCAACCTGCTTTTGCCACGTTCCCTTTTCTGTGACAATGGCTCTAAATGGGCAGGCCTCTTTATGTGTCTTTACGCTGAAGAAGACCTCTAGATGTAAGCGCTCCGCTTTTCCAACTCTTGCGGTTAACTGGGTTAACGCTAGCCGCTCACACAGAGTTTTTGCTTTATCTCTGGTTTTCTTCAGGGCGACTTGCACCGGTCTAAAATTTTTCTCAATAGCTGCCATGTCCCTTTCGTTGTACAGGCCATCTGGTAACACTACAAAATGTCCTTCATTATCAGATAACAGCACGCGTAGTCCATTAGTGACCATGTATTCTACAAAGGGCCTAAACGCTCCCACTGGTCCTCTTTTTTGCTGAACCTGAAGGTTATCCACGCACTCAGAGATGCACCTTGACGTGGAGAATCTTTTTTACTCCTTGCCACACAACCAGCTACTGACCTCGGTGATGAATTGTATAGAAGCCAATGGAGAGTTCGCTTTCCGAAGTTCCAGCGGAGTACCCATTGAGAGCTTTATGGAGCTGCTACATTTCTACCTGATGTCTATGATAGTTGGGTGGCGGGATCGGTGCTATCTGCAGAAGTCAGGAGTCTGTATCGGTTCCTGCGTTGCCCCAGTCCTCAGTGACATCTACTTGGGAGCAGTGGACTGTGCGATAGAAAGTGCGCTTGGAGGCAAAAAAGTGAACAAGGTCGCCAGGTGTGTTGACCACTTCCTGGTAATTCTTGAAGATGGCGGACATATGGACATACAAGTAGCAGACATTATGGAGACCTTTGCTGAGTACGGAGGCGGCCTTAGGTTTACATTTGAGGTGCCAAAGGAAAACGTCCTTCAGTAACTGGATCTTTCGCTCCACCTGGGGGACAACCATGTTTGTTGGTCGTGCAGCCCACGATCCAAGAAAGCCATTCTAGACTACCGCTCGGCGCACTCAGAAATCATCAAGAGGGGCATAGCTCTAACGTGTCTGGGCTCGGCATTAAGGAAGTCTTGTCTTCATACTATGTCAGCCAGCTTCACTATGCAAATGGAGAGGCTAAGAAAAGCCGGCTATTCGTCAGCCCTACTGGCTGATGTGGCAAACGCTCTGGTGAAGAAGGCAAAAGGCTTCCAGTCCAACAAGACCAGTGTCAAGAAAACAAGGCCAGTAGTAATACCGTGCCTGCACAGGATGTCCCATAATTTAAAAAAAACGTCGCAAGCCGCTATGGGGTCAGAGTAGTTTTTTCTGCACCCCAAAAAATGAGCCAAATTTGCCCTAGAGTGAATGCGCATGCTGAGGGTACCTATAAACCCACGTGCACCAAGAATCATGCAAACAAATTCCTTCCATGCGCTTCGGGCGTCGTATATAAGATTCCTCTTTCGTGTGGCAAGAGCTACATAGGCCAAACGGGCAGATGCCTCAATGAACGACTCCGGGAGCATGATTACTCCTTGAAGGCTACAGTGGGCGGAAATCTTCCTCTCCATTGCAGGGAATGCACGTGCAGACCATTATTCCGTGACACCAACATCTTGGGAAAGAACAAAGACAAATTGACCCGCAAGGTATTGGAGGCCTTCTACATCTTTCGTGAGAACAGGAACTGTATTAGCGTTGAATCAGTAACGCTATCAAACAAGGAAAGGGAATTCCTTGAACAAACAATGAAGGGCTCACACGAGCCTGGATGAACTAGCCGCTATCATTCACGTGGCTGTGGTAGATGCACGAGCCCGCGGCGGATTATTTGGGTTTTTCTTTCTCTTCCTTTCTTGTCAGTAAACGTAGTTGTGAGTAGCGCTCTTTTCTGTCCTGTCCTTCTTCTCTCTACCTTGTGCGCTAAATACCTCAATATGTTCATTGTCTTCACTTTGTTTCTGGATGTTCGCCAGCTCGACAGACATGCTTTGGGAAGCCTGAAGCGGAGTTTCAGATGCATTTTCGCTCATAGCCAACTTAGCTTCCACGGCACTTATCCTAGAAAACAGTTGTTGAACTGATATATCGGTAGCGTTGTTCCCTCTCTCTAGAGACACAAGCATCGCCAACGTGTCTGTCGACGCATCCTCGATCCTCTGGACAGCAGCTAGAATACTCGCTATGTGGATGCTGTTGATATCGGGACCTGAGATATCTACGTGAGCAATGGCGGTACCAGGGCCCAAAATCATTTCGACATCGCCCGACATTATAAAAGGAGCTGAGAGACCGAAAATATATATGAGTACTGGAAACAGTAATAGCAAATCACTTTTCACCAAGAGCACACATCGTTGTTAGGGGACGACACCAGAAACAAACAAATGTCATTGCTGCGAGAGCATGTGACGTGTTTGCGGCAACCAACCTGAATGAACAAGCTAATTTGCGTCATGGCTTCCGCAGTGGTGTCGTGCTACGCGGGATCCGCTCATTCTCGGAAAGCCGCTGTCAATATAAACCTTTTTCGGCATTCATCAACTTCTGGACTTCCACGAGGATTTTCTCGCTGAAGTCAACTTTGTTTACTCCACTACGAGAGCAAGCTTGCCAGCTCAGCTCTGGGTGCTCTGGCACGTTTATTTTTTTAATGGTCGTTCGAACGCTTGGCAAATGCCAGTTCGATCTCCAATTACCCGATATGGTGATCGCAGCACGTTATAAAATACTCACCTTCGAGCACCGCATTCATGTTTTAATATTCTTACTCGTATCTGTCTTTTCCACAGACTTGCTTGTATTACCTTATGTCGAGCAATGGCCGCCAGTGGCGCCACCTTCGGGTCCCCGATCCGCGATCCAGCTACAATGAAGATCAGTGCCTCCTTCCCAGTCCCTATGTCGCTGCAATTAACTCCGTGCTTATGTTTCGGTTTCCGCTTAAAGCAGTTCAGTATTGTTTCTTTTTCTATTTAAAAATATACGTGACTGTAGCATAATATTGATTTGGTAGACTTCGGGCACCATAATAAATGGCCTGACACGAAAAAAAAACAAAAAAACTTTGTTATTGTTAGTTTTTTTTAAAGTGTTTAGAGTTACTTCAGTTTGGGTAACTAAATAAAAGCTTATCTTTTAAAGAGAAGACAGTTTGTTCAATTAAGCTGCGTGTTGTCTAATCATTATCATTATCATCGGGTGTTTCAGAAGGTTTTGTTTTGGGTTTCCCATTATACTTAATACACATAAACGACATTGCACTAGCCGTCCACGATACTGTTACGGTGCAATGATTTGCTGACGACTTTCGCCTCTTCACCGATTTCAAATCTTATATTGATCAGGGTAAAATACATCATGCAATGCCGGGAATTGCATCTTGGTTCAGAGAGTGGGTTCTGGCAGTAACTGCTGACAAATCCGCAGTACCTCAGATGACAAAAAAAAATCTATATGTGTACACAATCAATTGTGCGTGTTAGAAAGAAGTAATTAGCTTTAAATACCTGAGCATAACAATTTAAAATAATCTAAAAATGAGAAACCATTTCATCGTCATCTGTTCCTCTGGAAAACGAACACTAGGGTATTTTAAAATAAACTTTAAACATCCTAGTATGAATGCTACGCGTCTCGTTTATAAAACAGTCGCACCACCAGTACTAGAAGACGCAAACGTGATATGAAACTTTCCAAAAAGAACCACGTTCACCAAAGTTAAAACGTAGAGTAAATTGCAGCTACATTTATACTTTCTGGATACAAACGAACAGGCTCTATTGATGATATGTTAAAGCAACTCGGCTTTCGTCTCCCAAGTGATCGACGTAAGAATGCTTGGCAAACTTTTCATTTTTATTATCTATCATGTCCTCTAAACACTGATAATACCCGGTATTGAAAACACCAGTTTGCGTAAACCTTAAGGAAGAGACATTTTAAAATATTAAAACAACTTAAAGTAGAACTAACATTTTAGTCATTTCCCTTCCCTGATACGATAAATGAGTGGAACATCCTTCAGCCAAACATTGTTATTTCAGATTCCCGCACATTATTTCTTAATTATTTGAAACGCTTGCATATTCGATTCCTGCATTTCTGGGCAGCATCGCGCGCATCTTGTTAAACATTTTTTTTTTTTTTGCTTGGGAAAGCAATAGAAACGTATATCGGTTTAGACACCTTATTTTCTAGAACGACAATAACTGCGGAGGTATTAATATTGTTCTAGAAATTAAATAAGAATCAAAACGCAGGCGAAGTGATGAACAATCATAATTAAGAAGCAAAACTTTGAGACAAGGAAACAAAAAGGAGATACACACCACCGTCTCCGACTTTCAAGCAAACGTTTAGACGCTGCTGTGTATACGTTTTCGTTTCCTTGACTCAAGGTTTTAATTCTTAATTATGTTTCAGAAACATGCATGAAATCTTTATCACTGTTAGTATCTGTGCACTTCCTTTTCAAGGGCTACTGTATTTTTATGTAATCTCTAACATTATCGAAAGCAAAAACTCTCTTCTGTAATATGTTTTCTTATTTGATCTTACAAACAAAAGATTAAAAAAGTGGCCTTACAAACAAAAAGCAGACATGCAGATACTTCAAAAATACCTTCTTTTTAATACCATATTCTCCAAACCACATTTTTTTTCCTATTTTTCTATTTTCTGTAATGAGCCTAAAAGGGTCAAAAGTATTTCAGAATAAAAAAAACAAAACAAAAAAACTATGCCTTGTCGTTGATTAAATTTTTGAACCGATTATTTCCTACATTTTCATGAATTACACATTTTTTTTTTACTTTTTTTCTTATTTTTAATATCTAAAAAAGTGTCAGAACTATATATATATATTTTTATATATATTTCTTGCTATGCCATTCCTCGCTGAAAGTACACCGTCATTCGAGACCTAATGCTATACCGGTACGAAAAGCAGTTCAAAAACCCTTTATAAAAATAAATAATTATACACCAATATTTAAACTTTGTATTCCTCCCTCTTACAATGATAGAAATTTTGAGAGTAACTTACTGTGGACTACATCTATGTAACCTGCTAAAATGAAATATTTTGAGTCAAGATAGCGGAGCAGGCATTTTACTTTCTCCCCAAAAGTTGTGACGAATAACCGAACCTATTAACCGGATAACAAATATAACCGCAAATAAAGCAATAATCGAGTAATCACAAGAAAGCGATCTATTGGCCCAGACCGAATTTACATACATGCTTGGATTATGTTTTTCTAGAGCTGGTGAAGGACTTAAGCGTACCGATGTCCTTGACGCCTGCGCCGACGCTTGGACTAAAACAATTAGACACTTCGGGATGCTGAATATTCGGAATATGAACGATTATCAAGCGGCCACAAAAGGCAGCATGCAGCGACTCAAGGTCAGTAAAATTCGGTGTCAATTCATGTTGAATATATGTTTATTTTGCGTGAAACAACGTGCACCTTTCGTGCTTACAAATATTTGCACGCGAGATATAAACGGGTAGATTACACTTGAAATGAAATACTCCTCATTTGCTTAGTGTATACATAAAATTTCACGATATTCAGATTTCTAGTAATTGGAATAAATAATTTAGTAATTGTTGAACGTTTGCATCTGGCGACGAGGCACCAGTGCAGGATTCTGACGTCGACTGCCCACTTTAGTCAGTCTTGTCCCACCATGTTGGCTGTACACCACGTGAACGTGATCGTGTAGTTGAACTATCTCTCATACTAGGCTTTCCATTCTCACCCAAGCTTGTCCGCTCCAACGCCACTCTCGATCTCGGCCGTTAACTACCCCTCTCTCCCCTCCCTTGCTTTGCTCTTTGGAAGACACTGCTTGTGCTTGCGACTGGCCTCTGAAGGAGTTTGATTAGCATGGGATTTTTCATGCTGTAATTCAATAGGTGTCTTGTGAAATACTGCCGCGCGCAGGGCCGAGAAAGCAACGCCCGGTCACGGACCTCTATACTTCGTATCACCCTACGATGGACTAAGGGAAAAAGCTACGGACCGCCAGATCCAATCACGAGCCACTTAGAAATTGCGTGGTATTGCGCTTTGATGGACGTATCAGTGCCCGCGTCTCGGATCACTGATGGGGATGGGCGCACAGTGGTTCGAAACGAATAGCAGTGAGTGACTCAACAATTTTACATTGCAAAAAAGCCACGACGTACAGGCTGTTTGTAGTGTCGAAGCTATAGAAACGATGCTGCATTTTGGGGTTCGGAGCATTATTCGTCTACATCTAATCAATGCTAGGCATGTCATAGTTTAGCGTGGAACGTGATTGGACCTGGCGGCCCGTGGCTTTGACCTTTAGTCCATCGTAGGGAGAGACAAAGTATAGAAAGTTCTCGTTTATTCTTGTTCCGGACGTAACTTATATCATTTATTCCTGCTTTTTGTTCTAGAAAGTGCTTGTTCATTCCCGCCCCGAGCGCGCTACGCTCGAACCTTCTCCGCCGAATCTTCGAGATAGTGACTCACTCTAGATAAGAGGCCACCCGCGACATTGTCGAGTCAGTCTCGCCCCAGCGTTCGACTCTGCTCTACGCCGACTTCGACGCCCGCGACGCTCTGCTGTTATCTTCTGTTCCCTTTTATTTTGTTTGGGCACAAGTTCGCCGCATTAAACGTTTAGTTTTTTTAGTTATTCTCGCCTCATCATTTGTCATTCGTGACATTTTGGTGGAGGTGCGGGGTAGTACACTCTATGCCCGTTGAGCGTACCCCTCCGAAGACATCCCAGCCAAGCAACGTGCTCAACCCCGGAAGGCTACCCTTCGCCGAAGAAGCCGAAGCCCGAAGAAGCCGTCGTACCAGAGGTCAGTCCCCCGAATTCGGTCTCTGGCCCGAGAACCGGACGAAGATCCCGACCACGACCACCCCGCCTGTCGTCGTCCTGCCCGTCGCACCCCGGACTCCGACGACTTTCCACGGGGAGGTCCACGAGGACATCGAAGACTGGCTGCAACACTACGAACGTGTAGCCCGCCACAACGGATGGACGACTGAGCAGTGCCTCCACGACCTTTACTTCTCGCTTGAAGGCACTGCGAGGCACTGGTTTGAAAACCACGAAGCCTCCTTCACTACATGGGAGTCCTACGTCGCCGGACTTAAGCGGACATTTATTAACCACCATCGTCGCCAGCGAGCAGAGCACCTGCTTCAAACAAGGGTGCAGGGCCACAACGAAAGCCTGACCATCTTTGTTGAGGATGTCCTGCGTCTAAGTGCCCGAGCCGACCCGGAGCCCGCCGAGGAAAAGAAACTTCGAATCCTCATGCGAGGTGTCAAGGCAGAAATTTTTGGAGGCCTGGTTCGCAATCCCCTGACGACCCTCGATGCTTTTGTGAGTGAAGCCACCAACATCGAGCGCGCACTGACGGCCCGAGCAAGCCACTACCACCGACTCGCCGGCGCGCCTACTGCTCCAACCGCCGCACACTCTTAAAAAAAAGGGTACTGTAGTACCCTCCTTAAGGGGGTAACAGACTTGCACAGAGGGTGTTACGTTTCTTCGTTAAGAGGATTAAATGTAGCGAGTTCGTTAAGAAGGAAGGGTTTATGTACAATATTTACATGTTCGTTCCAGTTGTGCCGGAGTCACCATCGATCCCTCCGTTCTCGTCGTCGTCGTCTATATTTCAAATCTCTCGTTACTTCTTCTTCGTCGTTTTGCAATAATTATTCAACAAACTCCCCCGAAAATGAGCGAAAGCTCATTCTTACAGTTCCAGGGGATATAATAACTGTATCGGCTGGCAAAGTTCACGACCACTGGGTGTATTTATTCTGCAGGACCGCACCTTGCCGTCCCTTCCTGGAAATGTCTCATTAACCCTGCAGAGTTTCCACATGTGTCGCGGTAGTCTATTGTCCTTGAGAAGGACCAGGTCACCGGTCTGTATGCAGCTTGAATTGCTGGGTTTAGCGATGTGGGCTGACCTCAGTTCCTGCAAATATTCTGATCTCCATCTTCTCCAAAATTGATTCATAATGGTGTTTCTATATTTCCAACCTTGCGCCAAGTTTTCGGGGCTTGCTTGATCTTCTTCTGGCATTTGATGGGAGGGGAGGTTGGTCAATTTGTGCCCCACCAGAAAGTGTGCTGGAGTGAGAGCCTCTCGTTCGTTTGCATCGGTGGAAATGAAAGTCACCGGACGGGAGTTGACTACTGCTTCTACCTCCGTGAGGACAGTTGTCAGTTCTTCGAAATTCAGACTACTGCGGCCTAGAACCTTACGCAGCGAAACCTTGACTGACCTCACTAGTCTCTCCCAAAACCCGCCCCACCAGGCAGCTCTCGCTACGATCGTTTTCCATCTAATTCTGTGGTTTGCAAAGTACGTTTGCACTTCCTCCCCTTCTATCGATTCAAACAATCTCTGGATGTCTTTGGCTGCTCTTTTGAACGTTGAGGCATTGTCGGAATAAATCGTTTTCGGGATACCTCTGCGTGCCACGAATCGTGTGAATGCCAATAAAAAGGCTGTTGTCGTTAGGTCACTCACCAGTTCGAGGTGCACAGCACGTGTCACGGCACAGGTAAACAGGACGATGTAAACCTTGTAGCTTCCGCAGTCACGTCGACAGATAAGCGGCCCAGCAAAATCCACCCCTGTTTTTTCAAACGGTTCGCACCTTAAAACTCGGTCTGCTGGTAGTGGAGCTACAGGCTCGGAGGCTGGTGCACAAGTTTGCCTTTGGCAAGTTATACAGCGACGTATGACCTTCCTTACGGCTTGCCTTCCCTTTAGAACCCAATAAGTTTCACGTATTTGCGTCAACGTGTCTCGAACTCCGGCGTGCAGTAGCCGACGATGTTCTTCAGCGATGAGAAGGAAGGTGAATCGGTGGTCTGCCGGTAAAATAATTGGATGTTTCACTTCTTCTTCGTTGTCGCTGAATTGCAATCTGCCACCAACTCTTACGATCCCATCACAGTCTATAAATGGGTTAAGCATCTTGATTTTTGAAGCATTGTGAACTTGTCGTTGATCTCGCAAGAGTTTGATTTCCATTGAGAAGGTCTCATTCTGTGTTATTTTTATCCAGAATTTTTCAGCTTCTATAATTTCCTCGCTCGTTAGGAGACCACTTCGTTGGCCTTGTTGTTTTACGTTGTTTGTAAAACGTTTTATCCACGCTGTCACGCGAATCAATTTAATAAATGAACTGTAGTCTTCCAAGCTCACCAGTTGATTATCTTGCGGTACTGTGAGTTGTATAATAGTCTCTTTCTTTTCTTCCGCGAGGTATTCATTGCATTCTGGTTTACCCTGAATTTGACTCGGCCATGATGTTTCGGAGTGATGCAACCAGATGGGTTCATTCCACCATGTCTTGCTCTGTACTAAAGACTTTGGCATAAGTCCCCGTGTTAGGAGGTCTGCTGGATTTTCGGTACCAGGGCATTGCCTCCAGTCCCTTGGTTCCGTCAGAGCTTGGATTTCCGTGACTCGATTTGCTACGAATAGCTTCCACCGGGTTGTTGAACCACGAATCCAATATAGGACAATCGTAGAGTCCGTCCACAGATACATTGGAAGTCCTTCCAGTTTCAACTTGCTCGTGAGGAACTGCGTCAGTCGAGCGCCTATTAATGCGCCCATGAGTTCCAGTCGCGGAAGAGTTAACCGCTTGAGGGGTGCCACTCTCGATTTCGCCATTATTAGAGCAACCCTCTTCCCATTTTGTTCGTTTGATGTCAGGTATGCTACAGCTCCGTATGCTCTTGTACTTGCGTCGCAGAAGACATGTAACGCCTTTTCTGTTTCGTCTTTGGAGAAGTCGAGAGCAATGAGTCTTGGGACCGCGATGTTTTTCAATGCAGTGAGGTCTTTACACCATGCGTCCCACTCTTCGTAAAGGTCAGAAGGTAATGTCTCATCCCAATCAACTCCTCGCTCCCATAGCTGCTGAAACAGAATTTTTACAGTGATTATTGCAGGAGCCAGTAGTCCTATTGGATCGAAAATGCGAGATGATGCTTGCAACACAAAGCGTTTGCTGTCCTCTCTTGAGCACAGAAAGTTGATAAGAGAAGTGAGATCGAATTTGATCATGTCTGTCCGGGCTTCCCAACCAACACCTAAAACTTTCGTTGGACCAACCAGTTCGGTTAGTTCCTCTTGGGCGGAAGTTTCTTTTCTCAATTCCTCTAATAATCTTGGACTATTTGACTTCCACTTCCGAAGATTCATTCCTGCCCTCTTCATTATCTCCCTTGCTTCTCTGCAGAGGACTCCTGCTTCTTTCAAATTTTCCGCGCCCGTTATCAGGTCATCAACATACAGGTGGTCCTTTAAATTCTTCGTGGTTTGAGGAAATTCTTTTTCCAATAGGTCTAAATGGTGTCTCACCGTGGCTGCCAGGAGAAACGGCCTTGATGTTGCTCCAAAGGGAACTCTGGTCATTCTCCACGTTGCCACTTGTGGTAGTGGATGTCCTTGTTTGGGTGTACTGTCATACCACAAGAAACGTAATGCGTCTCTGTCTTGCTCCGCCAAGGTAACTTGCAAAAATGTCTTCTCGATGTCAGCTGTTACTGCGATGTTGTGCGTACGGAACGCGATCAGTAGATCGATCAAGTCAGGGTTTAAGTTTGTTCCGCTGGACAAAACGTCGTTCAGAGAAAGTTCCCCAGTGGTGCTAGAAGACGCGTCAAATACAACCCGTAACTTTGTTGTTTGTCGGTCCTGTCGCACAACCGCTTGATGTGGCATGTAATATACGGGATTTCCAGTTTCCTCTGCATTTACGACCTTTTCTGCGAAGCCATTTACAAAGTATTCCCGAATTGTGGTGTCGTAGTCCATCATAAACGCTCTGTTTTTCATGAGGCGTGCGGTTAGCGACCTGAGTCTTCTTTCTGCATTCTCCTTGTTGTCGTTCAGCTCTTCAACTTGATCATTCCATGGCAGGGAAACTTCATACCGTCCATCTTTATATTTTACTTTGCTCTGAAATTCTTCGAACAGTAGATTTGCTATGGTCGGTGACTCTTTTGCAGTTATCCCAATGTGTTCCAGTTCCCAGAATGACCGCAGCTGTGCAGATATGTCAGTTATGTCAGCTGTAGTCACTTTCAGTACTCCTGTAATCGATGAGTATATAGCAGTAGACGTCGTTGAGGACATGGGACCTTGTAGAGTCCAACCAAAGATAGTGTCGACGGCCATCAGCCCTTTTTCCAAGCGCTTTACACTTCCACTTACTACTTCCCAGTAATAGTCAGCTCCGATTAGAAGGCTGATACCTTTCTCACATTCGTTGATGCTGAAAGCGGTATCCGCAATGAGCATGTCTTCAGGTATGCTCAGCGCTACCTCTGGTGGTGCGGCGATGATGTCGGCACAAATCTGTGGACCCTCTAAAGCTTCAATGCGTACGTCCTTTCTGCTGTACTGATTGCGCAGCCATAGTTCCACTCTTCGACATTTTCTTGCAGCTGTTGCTGCGCCTTCTCCAAAGGTAAAGATGGTCAAGTCTTCCTCTCCAAGAACCTTCAGGTGAAGTTTCTCCGCGATGTCCCTTCTGACAAAAGTGCGTTGACTTCCACCATCAATCAGGAGCCGAACGAACGCACGGTCTCTTTCTCCTTCTGCCCACGCTTTCGCTGTTTGTAGAAGCACTTGGCAAGGTCCTCTGTTTTCCTTATCAGTTGCCTTTAGAGAGGACTGAAGCACAGTTCCGGTAGGGACTGCTTTGTTACTTGCTATTAAGGGCTCGTTCAGAGTTTGCTTTTCCAATGCATTGTAGTTCGGGTCGCACATTGATGTTGCATGTCTTCTGGAACAATTAGCACACTTGAGCCACCTTGCGCTTTTGCAATTTTTGCACAATGGTTAGGTTTCGTGCATCGAAAGCAACGATTGTTCTTTTTCAGAACTTCTTTTTTTCGGTCCAGTGGTATACGCACCGAACAGTTGGCAGCTATGTGGTCAGCTGATCCGCAGAACAGGCACTGTTTTTCGTTGGTGTTCGTTCCTGTCGCGAGCATAGCCGTCGAATGTGAATATCGTCTAGGTCGTTCGTTTCTTCCAGTTGAAGAACTGGACAGACTGGCAGTTGGCTGGACTCTTTGGTTTCCATGCTGAGTCCGCTCTCGACTTTCGATTTCACTTTTCAAGAAGTTCAAAAACTGTTTTAGTTCGTTGCCTTCGTTTGTCGCTTCCGGTGTTGTTTTTCGATGATATTCTAGTTCGAGGTCTGATGGCACAGCCTTTCGCAGAACTGTTAGTAGGAGTGTTCCGTATGTGTTTGAAGAGACACCAAGCGCCTCAAGGCTTCGGACTCCTGTCTCAACTTCGTCATACAACAACCTGAGCTTCTCCACGTTGTGAGAGTTGCTGACTGTTCTTACAGCCAGTAACCGTGACATGTGTTCTTCTATGATCAGCTCTTTTCTCCCGAATCTTGTTTTCAGGATGTCCAATGCAACGGTGTAGTTTTCAGATGTCAGTTGTAGGCCCTCAATTGCTGTAGAAGCTTTAGCTGTAAGGTAATTCTTCAGATATTTAAACTTGTCAATTTCAGACAGAGAGACGTTTTGGTTGATTGTAGCGTCAAACTGGTCCCAGAAACCTTGCCATGACCGTATGTCACCCGTAAATTTTGCAATTTCCAGCTTTGGAAGTTTGACCGTTGCGTGTTCTTGACTGATGTGCCATGGTGGTCTTGAACTTGCGCCTGGCATTGAGGTGTCCAACGTCATGTTGGTCATTCGTTCATGCTCTTTTAGTTTCCGTAGGACCTTTGTTTTCGTTGAGATAATTCTTTCGGCGTAGCCTTCTGCGCTTACCATCTCCTGTTCGAGCGTGTCATCGATGATGGCTCTCTCAATCTGATTGTCGATTTCTTTTAACGCAGATTCTTTGAGTGTCAAGATGTTAAGCTTTTCTTCCAGCTCCCCGATGGACGTTGGTTCCATGCCCAGAAGAGTGACGATTTCGGAAATGATCCTGGTGGTCACTGATCGAACCACGGTTCTTCTTCTTTTAAGTTGTTCGATGGCGGCTGGCGTTAGTTGATCCATTTTCGTTGAGGTAAGGCGACTCGGATGAGCGTTGGGTTCTACGATGGATGTTCCAAGTCTTTCTTGCCTTTCCTTGACTCAGCTACTCCCGGGTTTCGGCACCATTTTGTTACGTTTCTTCGTTAAGAGGATTAAATGTAGCGAGTTCGTTAAGAAGGAAGGGTTTATGTACAATATTTACATGTTCGTTCCAGTTGTGCCGGAGTCACCATCGATCCCTCCGTTCTCGTCGTCGTCGTCTATATTTCAAATCTCTCGTTACTTCTTCTTCGTCGTTTTGCAATAATTATTCAACACAGGGCAATCCCTTTTGGAAGTATCGTTACCCCCTGCATCGAGGGTGCAAACTTACCCCCTCGGTTAGGGTGCAACATTGCCTCCTTTTGGAGGTAACCTTAGTTCCTTTTGGTGTTAAAAGTGCATCCTTTATGGGTCAGCCTTTACCTCCTTTAGGGGGAAATTTCAACCCTTTTGAGAGGTAAGACGACGTAATTGAGGGCGCTGCTTTTACCTCCTTTTGGAGGGAACTATTATCCACCTTGGGGTTGAATGCACATGATGAGAAAAACAGCTCAGAAATCGCGAACTACGAAGAACAAACACGACAGAAAAGTGCTGTCCTGTCATGTTTGTCCTTCGTAGTCCAGGCTTTCCGAGCTGTTTTCCCCATCATGTATAACAGCAACCAACTGGCCCAGTTCACCACCTTATTACAGGTTAAATGCACACTTGATGGAATCACTTTGGAATCACATGACAATGTTTTATTGTGGCTGTCACAAACAAAATGGCATAAAAATCAATGGCATGACTAGACATCTTATAAAAGTTCTAAGATGAAACCACTAAGCGCAATAGAGGCATCTGGAACAACACTTTCGGGGCTCTAGTCGTAGCTAAAGATGAACTAGAGGCAGAATGCAACCAGGACTGCCTCAGTAGGCGACGCGGCTTCGAGATCTCCCTCCACTGCCACATAGCTGGGCGCCTCAGGATTAATTAGGCTTGAGCGGACAGCCACCGGGTAGATTGCACTGCCTATCTGGAACCAAGAAAATGTGGAAATCATGCGATATGAAGTTGAAACATATCATCCCCAATTTGAAGAAATTGTGAAGAAATATTAGATTTTTCTAAGACGCATTTGGAGCATTTGATGGGCCACTGATTCCAGCATTACAAAGCATCGACCATACTTACCAGATGTGACCAGTTTAACTGTTGACTAACTACCACTGACTAAAATTATCACATGGCGGGTGGTAATCATAGATTAGTAAGCACTTTGTATTCACCGGTCATGTTTAAATTTGTCACCCCGATTTACTTAGGTGACTAACAAATCTTAGTCAAAGGGGTCCAACTACTGTAGCAGGTTAGTATATACAAGTGCTGATTGTTGGGCGAGTTGGTATTGTACGTGAAAAAAAAACACGATTGCGCTTTAAGACAAGTACAGTGGAAGAACATACACCACATTAGCTACTCAGCACCACAGCAGATCCCTATGACCGCCAACTCGAAGTATACCCTCAATTTTCTCTGGAAAATGAACGAATCCCACACACACAAAGGAAATTTAAAAATCAAGAACCTAATTTCAATTGCCCAAATGCGAACAAGAACATCAAAATAATATATCTGACTACGCTTACCTGCAGTTGCGTCCAAGGTAGCAGGCATCCAGTACCCTCGACAAAATCACCCTACAACGTTGACGCAGTGGGAAAGAAATATAATCAATCAACTTCAAATAATGCAAACTTAGCCATCTGACTCGCCTATTGCAGGATCAGCTTTTAAAAATGCCTGCTCACACGCAGAAAAAAAAATGCCAAGACGATATACTTGCTAGTCTCTCATCCGGCAATAACGTAATGACCTTATTCAGTAATATACTACTATTAATTTTTGCGAAGCGCACGAATAATTTCTAACTGCCGAATGTCGAACTTCGGCAAATATGTAAATCTTTTTGCCGAAGTAATTTGCCAGATTAAAATTTAAAATTGAATCTATGTTTTATTTAGACATGAGAAGAACAGCACACAAGCACGAAAACACGAAAAATAACACCGAAAAAGACACACTCAAGCGCCTTGCGGGTCTTACTCTAATTTATTTACTCGAAGTATACACTCAATGTTCTCTCGGAAATGAACAAACAGCACACACACAAAATAAACATAAAGATCAAGAGCCCCATTTCAAGTGCACAAATGGGAACAAGAAAATCAAAATAAAATATTGCACTACGCTTACCTGCAGTAAACAGTGTTAAGAACTGTCACGAGATGCGTCCAAAGTAGCAGGCATCCGTACCCTCGACGAAATCACCCTGCAACGTTGCCGCAGGACGAAAGAAATATATTCAATCAACTTCAAATAATGCAAACTTGTGCCATATCTAAATCGCCTACTGAATGATTACTTTAAAAAAAAAAAACCTGATCACACGCAAAAAAAAAAAAAGCCAAGACAACACTATAATTGCTAGTCTCTCTGCTGGCAACAACTTAATGACCTTATTCCGTAATATACTACCTTTAATGTTTGCGAAGCGCACGAATAATTTCTAACTGCCGAATGTCGAACTTCGGCAAATATGTAAATATTCTTGCCGAAGCAATTTGCCAGATTAAAATTGAATGTATGTCTTATTTAGACATGAGAAGAACAGCACACAAGGACGAAAACACAAAAAAAGAACACCGAAAAAGACACACTCAAGCGCCTTGTGTGTCTTGCTCTAATTCATTTACTCGAAGTATACCCTCAATTTTCTCTCGGAAATCTAATTCATTTACTCGAAGTATACCCTCAATTTTCTCTCGGAAATGAACGAACAGCACACACACAAAATCAACATAAAAATCGAGAGCCTCATTTCAAGTGCACAAACTGGAACAAGAAAATCAAAATAAAATATTGGACTCCGCTTACCTGGAGTAAGCAGTGTTAAGAACTGCCACGAGATGAGTCCAAGGTAGCAGGCATCCAGTACCCTCGACGAAATCACCCTACAACGTTGCCGCAGGACGAAAGAAATATATTCAATCAAGTTCAAATAATGCAAACTTGAGTTATATCTAACTCGCCTACTGAATGATCAGAGTTTTAGAAATGCCTGATCACACGCAAAGAAAATGCCAAGACAATATAATTGCTAGCCCGCTACCTGTAACAACTTCATGACCTTATTCCGTAATATAATACTATCAATGTTTGCGAAGCGCACGAATGATTAACTCAGACATTTTTATTCGGTATTTAAAGGTAACGTGACATTTTACCAAACTATTTATTAAAGCTCGTTAAATTAAAAATTAAAAAAAACGAAAAACGTTGATATTAAGAATCAGTGTTTAACACTGATTTTTACAAATATCACCGACGTTGAAAATAAATCGGGCCGGTTGGCCGGTGCCGCCAATGAATGCCTGATCGACTACTGCTCTGCGGGGAAAAAACAAAATAAATCAAAAAACAACCACCTTATGAGATTTTCAAATATCTGATCAGATCCTCAATTTAACGTCCGACGCGACACACCAACAGCCCCCAAAAGAGAAACCCTCCTACCCCCTCACGCCTTAAACGTAGGCGACACCCGATTCAAAAGGCGTCTTGCCGCCCGGCTCGCCGAACCGCCGCTCTCCCCCTTCGTCCACCCGCACACAAATACATCGGGAAAAGCTGCTGGCTAAGCCACTGGTTAGCGTATGTCATCCTTCTAAATGTGCGATAGTGCAAGCGACAGTCATTCCTGTTCTTGCTCTTTATGAACTTCGATGGTCTAAACCGTGTCTGCGTTCGCGCCACACACTAATTTTATCGAACGCTCGACGCCTTCAAACGTGCCAACATGTCCGCCAAACCTTTTTCTAAGGAAGACGGGGGTTGCCTTCCCGGGCGGTTATAACCGGCGCCAACTGCCGACCGCGCAGAACATTTCCTTACCTGCATACGGTGCACACGACTTGGATCTTCGACTGAAGTCAATGCAGCGCTCTCGGTGACCTCGTAAGAAGAGACTGAGCCTAACAGAACAATAAAAAACGTTCCTGCACCGGGACGCCTCCGTCGAACGTTCGAGAAGAAACACCGTTATGCCGTCATGACAGGGCGCGTCGGCGGCGAAGGCGCGGACACTCTTCGGCCGGGCAGGCGCTCTTCCACGCATGCGCGAATAATCACGTGTCATACGAGGAGACCAATTAGCGAACTCGTTTGCGCCTTCCCACAGCCAATCGCAGCGCCCAGGCTTTGGCAGTGCAAAACAGGTGCACCCTCTGGGAGGTAATACATGCCGCCTTGGTGCCCCTTTGCGGCGAACTTCACCTGGTAGCGCCGCATTCTTCGTGTTTTCTGCGCTTGAGGAGGTAACAAGCGGAGCGCTTTACCTCTGGGCGGGAGGAGGGTGGTAAAGGCGGTCTGTTACCTCCTTTTGGTCCCCTTTTTTCTAAGAGTGCAGCTTCCCTACTCTACCCGAATACCAGCGGTGTCGACAGCCTCCGGGAGATCGTCTGAGATATCGTCCGTGAAGAGCTCCGCAAGATCCTGCCTGCTGCCAACCAGCCGGCTTCGCTGTCGATAGCCGAAGTGGTACGCGAAGAAGTTCAGCGGGCAATTCAACCGGAGGCTCCTGCCAGCGTGGCAGAACCCAAGGAGCCCACCCTGACCTACGCCGCAGTGGCCCGACGGCCACCGCCTCCTCCTCAAGCCTATGAAGCGCCGCCCCGACGTCAGTCTCCTACGCCGCAGCACGACCGCCGCCACGACGTCCAGGTCCAGTACGCCTGCCAGGAGCCCCGCGCACCGCGGAAGACTGACGTGTGGAGAACGACCGACCGACGCCCGCTGTGTTACCACTGCGGGGAAGCTGACCATGTGTACCGCCGATGCCCATACCGACGACTCGGGCTGCGCGGATTCTATCCAAATGACCCGCGCCCCCGTTATGGTGAACGCCCTCGGGAGATTGACGAGTACCTGCGACGACCTCAGTCCCCCGAGCCTGCGTCCCGCCGAGAGTTCCGGTCGCCATCACCATGACGTCCAGCTTCGCCGATGCACCGACTCCGATGTGAAAGTCTGTCACCCCTTGCTCCTCGCCGGGGAAACTGGGCGCGGCAACCCCTGGAGGTGGAGTTGCCGAAGACGACCGAGGCCAAGATCCTCCACGAACGTCGGAGGGCCCCCACTCGAACACTACCAGAGACCGATACGACGCCCCTGCAACGGTGTCCAATAACCTAAATGTCGTCATCAACGGCCACGACGCATCAGCACTCCTGGACACCGGAGCAGAGTACTCAGTCTTGAGTGGGAGGCTCTCCCGCCGCCTTCGAAAAGTCACGACGCCGTGGGATAGACCTCAAATACGAACCGCCAGAGGGCACCTCATCACACCGGTCGGGAGATGCACTGCTCGAGTCGAGATCCACGGTGAGACGTGCCCTGTCGAGTTCGTCGTTCTGCAAGACTGTTCGAGGGGCGTTATCCTCGGAATGGACTTTCTCTGCGAGTATGGCGCCGTCATCGACCTGGGAGCAAACCGGCTGACGCTACGAAAACCTGCTCCACCACCGGAGGAACCCAAAGCGACGTCATCCTCGGTACGAGTCCTCGCAAACCACGTGAACCTACCGCCGCGGTCAAGTGTTTTCGTACCCGTCGGGGTCGATGAGACTTTCTGCGGCGACATTTTGCTCGAAGGAAGCCTCCAGTTGCTTCTAGGAAGAGGGATCGGCATCGCAAGAGGCGTCGCGGAGCTCCAAGACCGACACACTGTTGCACTTGTAACGAACTTCCGACAGGAGGCCCAGCCCCTTACGAAAGGCACCGCCGTGGGTCACGCCGAGGAACTCCCGGACTCAGCCGCAATCGCCGGAATATCAGAAGACCTC
The DNA here is from genome assembly GCA_013358835.2 of Ixodes persulcatus. Taxonomy (NCBI): domain Eukaryota; kingdom Metazoa; phylum Arthropoda; class Arachnida; order Ixodida; family Ixodidae; genus Ixodes; species Ixodes persulcatus. Next base: position 72,694 of record JABSTQ010003150.1, read on the forward strand.
TCTTCGTGGCCACCCAAGACAACGCCGCCTTCGCAGTTTGACATCGACCCAACCCTGCCCACCCCACAACGACGACAACTCAGTGACCTGTTCGCCAAGTTCAATGAGTGCTTCTCCACGTCGTCAAGGGTGCGCCAAACAACCGTTGCGAAACACCGAATTGTCACTGAAGACAACGCGCTTCCTGTTCATCGGTCACCGTACCGTGTCTCTGTGAAAGAGAGAGAAGTCATCCAGAAGCAGGTCCAAGAAATGCTCGATGACGACATTGTCCAGCCCTCAAGCAGTAAGTGGGCTTCACCGGTAGTCTTGGTGAAAAAGAAAGACGGGACTCTTCGGTTCTGCGTGGACTATCGCCGACTGAACGCCGTAACAAAAAATGACGTCTACCCGCCACGCCCAATACTTTTCGTCGATGGACCTGAAGAGTGGGTACTGGCAGATCGAGGTCGACGAACGAGATCGTGAAAAGACTGCCTTCGTCACTCCGGACGGGCTGTACGAATTTAAAATTATGCCGTTCGGACTATGCACAGCACCGGCGACGTTCGAGCGCGTAATGAACACCGTTCTTTCCGGCATGAAATGGCAAAGTTGTCTCGTCTATCTCGACGACGTCGTGGTATTCGCCAGCGACTTCGACGAGCACCTGAGACGTTTGCGAGCCGTGCTACAGGCTATCAAGACACTTAGCGGTCCACTGTGACCGTTGCGAAGATGGGCCCAACTCTGGAAAGTGCAGCCCCATTTTTGGTGACACCTGTGTCATGGGACATTACAAAACAAAAACGGCAAGAGAAATCCACGAACCCTTCCTGATTAGGTCCCACCATGACGATTCTTGTGTGAGCGCTCCCTCTTTGTTCCTGACTGATAAAGAATTCTACTATTTGAACAACCAATGACACTAGCAATTGAGGGGGGGGGGGGGGGGGTTTAGACCATATCTTTGGTGCTCTGCCAAGTGTGCCTGCTTTTATATTTTTACAATCCTGTCATCGAAATAAACAATTCCGTTGAAAGTTACGCCGCGTCCTGTCTAGTTCTTCCCTCGTTTTCGTCCTCGTTGTTTTGGCGTATTCCACCACCATGCTATCAAGAATGCCGGACTGACACTAAAGCCGTCGAAATGTCGGGTCGCTTACGGCGAGCTCAAATTCCTGGGCCATGTCGTCAGTGCTCAAGGTGTAAGTCCTGACCCTGCAAAGACATCCGCTGTCACCGAATTTCCGAAACCATCAGACAAGAAAGCCGTACGAAGATGTCTTGGGCTGTGCGCATACTACAGACGTTTCGTTCGCGATTTTGCTAAGATTTCTGCACCGCTCACGCATCTGACGAAGGACGACGTGAACTTCCAGTGGGGGGAGGAGCAAGAACAAGCGTTCAACGAACTGAAGGAAAGACTCCAGTCGTCCCCTATCCTCGGACACTTCGATCCATCGCCGGAAACGGAAGTTCACACAGACACCAGCAACGCCGGGATAGGTGCGGTGCTCGTCCAAATACAAGACGGAGCAGAGAGGGTGATCGCTTACGCAAGCCGGGCACTGTCCAAGGCAGAGAAAAATTACTCAACAACCGACAAGGAGGGTCTCGCTGTCGTCTGGGCGTTAGCCAAGTTGCGCCCGTACCTGTACGGGATCCCGTTCCGCGTTCTCACGGACCACCACGCTCTCTGTTGGCTCGCCAACCTCAAGGACCCGTCAGGACGCCTCGCTCGCTGGAGCCTTCGACTGCAAGAATTCGACGTGACCATTGTGCACAAGTCTGGCCGCAAGCATAATGACGCCGATTGTTTGTCTAGGGCCCCAGTCCAATCTCCTCCCGACAGCACCGACGACGACGATGACGCCCGTTTTCTCGGAGCAATTACAGACACCGACATGGGAGCACTTCAACGAGACGACCCCGAACTTCGCGCCGTGATCGACCATCTCGAAGGACAAGGAAGTTCAGTTCCACGAGTTTTGGCCCGAGACTTGCCAAGCTTCGTTCTGCGGCGAGGCGTGCTCTTCAAGAAGAACTTTGGAACGAGCAACACTGCCTGGCTGCTGGTTGTTCCGGCCAGCCTGCGAGAAGAAATCCTTCAAGCAAGCCATGACGACGTTACGGCTGGACACCTTGGCTACAGCAGGACGCTCGCCCGGATTCGTGACAAGTACTACTGGCCGAGACTCCCGAAAACAGTTGACCTGTACACACGGTCATGTCACGAGTGCCAACGGCGTAAGAAACCTCCGACAAGACCTGCGGGATTCCTGCAACCGATATCGACCCCTACTACGCCTTTCCAACAAATTGGAATGGATTTGCTTGGGCCCTTCCGGCCATCGACGTCGGGGAACCGCTGGATAATCGTTGCCACGGATTACCTTACCCGATACGCGGAGACGAAAGCCCTTCCGTCGGGAACTGCGGTGGAAGTCGCCAAGTTTTTCGTCGAGCCTATTCTCCTTCGACATGGTGCCCCCGAAGTCTCGATAACCGACCGAGGGTCATCGTTCTTGGCCCAGCTCACGCAAGAGATCCTTCGGCTCAGCCACACCAGCCATCTTCGGACCAGCGCGTACCATCCGCAGACTAACGGGCTAACGGAGCGGCTCAACAAGACGATCGCCGACATGATCTCCATGTACGTCGACGTAGAGCACAAGACGCGGGACCAGGTATTACCATACCTCACGTTCGCCTACAACACCGCAGCTCAAGAAACAACCGGGTTTACACCATTCGAGCTGGTGCATGGAAGAAGTTGAATGACTGAGGTCGATTGCCAGGATTTTGACAGCGGAGTTCTATGCGCTATGAATAACCATCGAATACATTATCCACTACGAAATGCGAAGGGCGGTTCTGCTTGTTTACTCACAGACAGTGATTGTTACAATTCGCTCTCTTAAAGTACACTAAAAGTATGCCTGTACAAAAAATACAGTGTAAACTAGACACTGCCTAACATGATGGTCAGTGTTTAATGGTGTTGGGTACCTCGTCCCGTCGGCCTAAAAGGCCACGAGAGGGCCGACTAGCTTGGAGGGTGTGGGAGGAACTATTCCCAATATTGTGCTTGTTTACCGTGTGAGGTTATAATGCCTTTAGTGAAGTCATTGCGTCTTCGCTGTTTGCAGTCGGAGTGGGACTTAGAGTGCGAAAACGAACTTCATATTATTCCGTCCGGACTTGGTCCCGGGAACGCTTCTCTTGCAAGTATAAACTTAATGAACCATTGTGTGATCTGAGAACTTGGCATTCTTTTATTAGACATATACAATAGAACATCCGGCGCTTTGGGATAGGTGGGTGTTACTCTTAGCATTTCCACAACTTGTGGTCTTGCGCAGGTCTAGAGCCAAAGCATCGCATTAATTTTCAACCTTTTTTTTAAGACAAATTCTATTCTATCCGGTTTTCCTGCTGGAAGAAAACCCGGCAGATTGTTTAGAGTGCAGCTCTTAGGCCCCCATTTCCGGCTTGAGCGGCGTCGCCGTCGGCGTCGCCGTAGACGCAACGGCGCTGTGCATTATGAGGAATTTCCCATAATGGAATGCGCGTGACTCGGGACGTCACACGTGATGTCACGAGTGCCGCGCATTGCGTTATGGGACATTTCCCATCATGCAACGCTCGGGGAGGTTGAGGAGGACGAGGGGAGGAGTGGAGGACGGGAAGAAGGAGGAGGGGAGGGAAGGGAAGGGGAGGGAGAGGGAGGAGGAGGAAAAGTGGGAGGGGAGGAGGAGGAAGGAGGCGGGAGGGGGGAGGAGGAGGAGGGGTGGGGGGAGGATGGGGAAGAAGAGAAGGGAGGAGGGGAGTTGGAGCGATCAGGAGGAGGAGGGAAGGACGGGGAGGAAGAGGAGGGAGGAGGGGAGGAGGAGTAGCAGGGAGGATGAGAAGGAGGGAGGGGTGGTATAACCTACCCTCAGTACCCGTCCCTTCTCCTCCTCAAAAGCTGCACTGTAATTCTGCGTTGCAGGGTGTTGTAAACAACGTTTGTAAAACATTTTCTGAAATATATCGATTGATAAATTAGCTTGGCGGAGATCAGCTCGTAGCCCTGGTCATTAACCCTCACAATCATCCCAATCCCAGTTTGCTACCTTCGATCTTCCTCCCGGCATGCGTGTGCGCTCGAAAGACTCTCAAAATTGCACTTGGTCCCCCGGCCTCGGCTCGCCGGTTTCCTCTCAGATCGCATGCGTTGGCTGTCATGGAGGACGCTTGCGTAGCTCCCAAGGGAACAACAATTTCGAAGGACTTTTTCTGTTTTGGTGCCCGAAATATCCCACGCAACGGGCGACAGTGAAATATAATGCTCCCCGCGATGGTTGGGCTCCGACGGAGGTGACGGACTTTTGTGTGTACTATTTCACGGCTGCTTCTTATCTGTCATGAGGAGATAGTCGCAGACTGCTGCGAGTTTGAAACCGACGATGTCGTCTTCGCCCCTAGTGCTGGTCGCAATCATGCCGAAGTCAAAAGAACCATCTTTCAGCATCTATTGAGGACAGTCACTCTCATCGCTGCTGCAATCAGCTAGCGTCAGACACGTCAGAACACGAAGACTCCGACGAAGCGAGCGATGCCGACGTCACCGTCTCTATACCGCGTGCTTGAAACGCTGGGTGTAAACGGAGAAGATAAAGCGTGAGGCGCCCAGATTTCAAGCTCTGAAAGTGCGTGCATGGAGCCGGCCATGCTTGTTTCATAATTACAAATGGATTTTAGTTGCCTTTTCTAAGTTTCATAGTCGTCTTGCTGACTTAGCTAGACTCTCCCTTCCTGTTTTAGTACCTTTAAGTACTTGTATTTTAGGACCCCACAAGCCACACCTTTCCTTCAAAACTCTGCACTCTGATAAGCATTAAAATGACAGCTTCTGATTGGTCAGTACGTAGTTTCAAACCTAACCTGTGACGGTTTCCACCAGAGATGGTAGTTCATTGCTCTAGATCCCCTGTGTTGTACCAGAATTATACGATTCACTTGCATGAGACATGTAAATTGAACGTAGTTACAGTTGCGCACAAAAGGACACGGACAAAGAAGAGGAACAAGTAGACGACAGACAAGCGCACACTAACGACTACGAGAGCACAATCTCTTTCTAAATTCTACGGTAGGGGTGGGAGGGGGGGGGGGAAGGAGGGGGAGGGGGGCATTTACCCTAGGACTGTAAACTTGTATTTGCGCGCCATCCTTAGCCAAAACCAAGATAATAGGCAGGTACGGGGCCGAAAAACACACCAGATGGAATTTTGGAGCTTTTACTATCCTAATCATGGGCGAGTGATTTGTCAGCTATTAACAGGGAGTAAATGGCCTTTTAAAACCGCTTTCGTGTGGGTAACTCTACGTGCCTCCCTCGAGTTGGCGGTCCTTGAGTCTGTGGTACGTCGTGCCTGTGTGGCCAACGCTCGAGCTAATTCCTCGTTCTGTACCTCTTTATTATCTTCTTTCCTCAATAAATGAATTGTGAGTGTGCGCTTTTGTGTCGTCTACGGGTTCCTCTTCTCTGTCCCTGTCCTTTTGTGCGCAACGGTGACTATGTTCGTTCTATTCCGACACTTCCAACTGTCTACATTACTACAGACCTGTAGAACCTGTTCTACAGTTTGCCCTCAGCTGTACTGTGAAAGGTAAAATCTGAAACTACTATTCTCTAAATTACCGTCCAATCCATGTAGAAAAAGTAAAAATTATGATTATTATACGGCTTTTTTTTTTTGTACCGGGCAGCTCGAAGAAAAATTTTGCTCTAGCAACCCTATATCAAAACCGTTCAAGGAGTCCATCATAATTTCTTAAATGTTTTGACATAATGTTCAAAAATGTTAAAGGGGTTTCTGATGTTTGTAGAAGTTTTCTAGAGGCCTGACGTTTTCTTCAAGAATTCTTAAATGCTGTGCGAGACCTGTTATAGTTTCTTAGAAAAACATGTGGGGCCTGTCCCAATCTTTTCCGTGAAACTTGAGCATTGATCAAAATTGTTTTACCGGGTCTAAGTAAAATCACGTGACCCTTCACGATGTCTGCGTCGGGGAAGCCGCTTGGCCATTTTGTATCGGGCGGCCGCAACGAGTCCTGTCAATTAAGGAGACGTTCCCCTGTCCCTGTCTTGTTGTGACTTTGGCTCACGAGGCCTCGTTGCTGTGCCTGTGTGTTATGTGTACGTGTTTCACGGGCTGGAAAAGAAGCGCCCGAGGACGCCAAATCCTCGCTTACGAGAGAGAAAGGGTGAGTGGAAAAAACCGAAGGGGGACTTTTTTGTGTGTTCGAAGATAACCTGTTTTTAGTAAGTCGAAATACAGCCTTCGCCGGAAACTAGTCGCCCAATTTTCTGTGGGATTATTTTTTTGTGAAGGAGCGCGAACTAAATGCGGAACAACGACCAGACATTCAGTGTCGGCGTCCGTTGCGTGTGTCCTATTCTCTAGAGTAATTGGGTGTGCGGATCAACAAGGGATTTCACTGCCCTGTTTCTAGCGCCTTTCCGTCCGTTGCGCTTCCGAAAAACCCAGCGAGCGAATAAGACGCCACCGTGACGGCACAAAGGGGCGACACCATGACAGTGCTTCGGATTCCTCGACGGCGGCGGATGTTGGTTGCGCCTTTGTGGTTTTAAATTAAAAAGGCTTAACTGAACCCAGGTAGCACGCCAGAGGAATGACCATCTTGGGCAAAGGTCTGGCAAACATAAGGGCCCAACTTTGGCGCAGTTCGCTTTTTGCACCATGGCACTCATCAGTGCCAAAGTACGGTGCCTAACTATAGCCTTAGTTGGGCGATTCTAGGGCATGCCAAAGTTTGGCTCTTCTCTGGTACGCCAGAGGAGTGCCAAAGTTGGTGCCATACTTGAGCCATAACTGCCACAGTGAATCCTAATCTGGGAATTCGGGGCATGCCAAGGTTTGGCGTTTCTCTGGTCCGCCAGAGGAGCGCCAAAGTTGGTGCCATACTTGAGCCATAACTGCCATAGTAAATCCTAATCTGGGAATTCGGGGCATGCCCAGGTTTGGCGTTTCTCTGATCCGCCAGAGGAGCGCCAAAGTTGGTGCCATACTTCAGCCATAACTGCCAGAGCAACGCCTAATTTCGGTATTTGGGACGTGCCAAAGTTTGGCTTTTCTCTTTTCTGCCACAGGAGGGCCGAAGTAGTGCCATACTTGAGCCATGACTGCCAGAGCAACGCCTAATTTGGGTATTTTGGACATGCCAAAGTTTGGCTTTTCTCCGGTCCACCACAGTAGTGCCGAAGTAGTGCCATACTTGAGCCATAACTACCAAAGCAACGCCTAATGTCGGTATTTCGGCCACGCCGAGTTTGGCTTTTCTCTGGTCCGCCACAGTTGTGCCAAAGTAAGTGCCAGACTTGAGCCATAACTGCCAAAGCAACGCCTAATTTGGGTATTTCGGACATGCCAGGTTTGGCGTTTCTCTGGTGCGCTACAGTTCTGCCAAAGTAAGAGCCAGACTTGAGCCATAACTGCCGCAGTAAATCTTAATTTGGCGATTCGGGGCATGCGGAAGTTTGGCTCTTCTCTGGCTACCCACTGAAGTGCCAAATAAGTGCAAAAAGTGGCAAAGAAAGCGGAGAGGCCTGCCCAAGTTTTGAATATCTCTGGTGTGTCACAGAAGTGCTCTTTCACGCATCCAAAAGAGAATTAAATTAAATAAGCGTTGGAAACATGATGGTAAGATGTCATCACCTCCGTTCCCAAGCAGCACGGCAATATTTTGCTGTATCATGCCAGTACCGGCCGAAAGTCGGTTCCAATATCGCTGAAATGTCCAGTTTTGCACCACCGTTTAATATCCGGCAGTTATTGCCGTACAGCTGTTTTGCCCCGGCCTAGCGTTCGCGCAATATTGTGCGAATACTCTACGATGCGTCTGCTCCGTATTGGCCGAACGTCGTGCAAGTATGCACGTTGCATATCATTTGTTGCATATCCAATCACATATACGGAGAAACAAAATTGTTTCGATCGCTCCCAGAATTTTATTAAACCACTATCATTACGCACAGTGTATTCTCGACATATTTGCAAAGGTCACACTTCTCTGTAAAACGAAAAGCAAATTATAAAATAGAATTAACACTGTCCTCATGCCAAGCAAAACTCATCGCACAAAAACCGCGGAGATTGAGAGGAAAGCAGGACTACTATCACAAGCATGCCTGCAGTGTACTTACTAATAAAAGAGCGATATCAAGTATTCCTTGATAGATGCATAATACAACTCAGGCACACCACAAAGACACTCGAGAAAGAAGGTTGCGCACATTCAACTGACGTCTCGTCGTCGGCGAAGAGCAGTTTTTGTCGAAGCGTGTGCAACAAACGTATCACAAGAATTCCACGAACTCCGGCGAAAGAAATGGCTGTTACCAAAAAATTGGCATGGACGTATTACGGCCGTTTACGAGGAAAAAACACGGCCGTGTCTGCAACGCACGAAAGCAACAGAACACTGAAGAGCGCAGTTCGAAAAGAGGACCTACGGGGCCCGCCTATTTCTATAACTAGGCAAAGGGCGAAAACAACAGCCCCAGAGATCCCATCAGCGTGACAGAGAAAGTCACGTGACAAATTTTCGTCCGAACGTTTTTGTCCTACGCTTCCTACGTAGAGAGGTCACGCCGGGTCACGCGTTTCTCTCCACCCTTTTGAGTTGCTTAAAGCGGCTGTCGCGCTCGCTGACAGCCACACGAAGACACAAAAGCAGGTGGGGAGGATTTGCAAAAGGCGAGGTCGAAGGGGCATCAACAACGCATAAAAGGAAAGGCCGCTTCTGCCGGTGACCTTGTCGCCTTGCCTAGTCTGTCAGCGTTCGGCTTCCATTGTGGGCCTCAGAACGATTATCCCCTTTCTTGAGAACGAAATGAAAGGGGTGCTTATGTTTTGCGGGCTTGTCACTCGCTCGCAGTGGCCTCCCATGGCTGTCGTGCCGGCGAAATTAGGAGCGCAGCCGGGACATTTTCTCCCGTGTATGACGATCGGGTGCTTAGAATCCGAAGCAGCTCTTTCAGCGTCCATTTGAAGTTCTCGGAGTCGGTCGTTGAAGCATCGCCCCGCTTGCCCGATGTACCTAACCCCGCAGGACAGGGGGATCGCGTACGCTTCCTCCGCTTCCTCTCCTTCCCCCAAGATTTCCCTTTCCGGTACTCCCACGGAGCGGGCGGGCTTTGAGCTTGAAGCCGAAAATAAATGTTGTTAAAGTTGAAAGATTGTGCTGTCTGTATCGTCCCTTTTGTGTCTCCACTTTCTAAATGTTTAAAAAGTACCAACACGCTAAAATAGTACAAGTTCCGGGATTTCGTATTCATTCCCCAAGTGTGATGCGGGAGCCGTGCCACGGAGCCCCGGTCGTTTCCGCTCTTTGTTATCGCTAGGATTTGACAGTGCTCAATCACAATGCAAGACACGCACAGAGCCACGCTCGCTTTTGCAATGTGCCCCCTAATAATGATATCTGTTGTGGAGACGTGCGCACATCAGTCTCGCGCAGTGCTAGCTCTATGGCAGCACTTTCTGTAAAGGCGGATTCACACCGGGGATGTAAGCAGTCGCGCGATCTGACTAAATCGCATCGCAAAAAAAAAGTAATTAGATGGTCAATCTGGCGTGCGCGATGAGCGAGTCCAACACCTTCGTTGGCGAGTCGCGTCTCAAAAAATCTCGCTCCGAACGCCGTTGATTGGCTCAGCCTCTCCGCGACTAGATCGCATCGCAAAAAGTCGGGTCAACAAGCGACTTCTCAAATCCCATCGCTTTTTGCCCGCGATGGTCGCTTTTGCGATGAAAGTTATCGCGCGACTAGATCGCATCGCCGGTGTGAACGCGCCTTAATGTCGAACTAGTCTCACGGCGCGTCCCGATATTGGCGTGTGTACCTACGCGCGAGTAAAACATCCGACACAATTTGCGTTTGCAAAGCCTGGTCCAGCCGTGTCAAAACATTCAGCCAACCTTTGGACTGGAGAAATCAAGAAACACCCAAAATAAGATAAAGTGGCCAGCCGAATAAAACTTGATTTCTATTTAATTAAGATGAAGACCACCCGCGTACATCAAATACCTCATCAGCCGAACTCCAAGGCAGTAAGCCTAGTTCTGGCACTTGTTTGGCAGTTTTGGCCCGTAGCTGCCAGATGACAGCCGAACTATCGGGAAGCGAAGCCTAACCTTGGCACTTGTTTGCGACTTTGGCCCGTAGCTGCCAGATGACAGCCAAACTATCGGGAAGCGAAGCCTAACTTTGGCACTTGTTTGGCGACTTTGGCCCGTAGCTGCCAGATGACAGCCGAACTATGGGGAAGCGAAGCCTAACTTTGGCACTTGTTTGGCGACTTTGGCCCGTAGCTGCCAGATGACAGCCGAACTATCGGGAAGCGAAGCCTAACTTGGGCACTCGTTTGGCGACTTGGGCCCAAAGATGCCAGATGTTAACCGAACTATAAGGCAGTAAGCCTAACTCTGGCACATCTGTGGCGATGTTGGCCCGAATGTGCCAGATGACAGCCGAACTATCAAAAAGTGAAGGCTAACTTTGGCATTAGTTTGGCAATTTTGGCCCAAAAATGACAAAGATCTGCCAAACTACCGGGCAGTAAGCCTAAATCTGGCATTTGTTAGGCGATTTAGGCCCAAAGATGCCAGATGACAGCCGAACTACCAGGCAGTGATGCCTAAGTTTGGCACTTGTTTGGCAAATTAGGGCCAAAATACCCAGACTGTTGCCAAGGGAGGTCAAGGTTTGGCTCTACTTTGGCTGCTTCGGGCTTTTCAATGCCCTAAACTCCCAGACGCAAGCCAAGTTTTGTCCCAGAACTCGGTGCTACCTGGGAATGTTAAGCCATTAGTCAATGTTATCAAATATTACTTTTTATTTCGGGAATTGTTTTCCTTCCTATATTTGCTTAGAAAAACACGTCATAGAGGTTGATTTTCATGGGTAATTATATTTGTCGGAAGACTGCAAAAATAAGAAAAAATATTTTCGCAAACTAGTAAAAGTGGGTTAAGTCTATTTCCACGCAACTAACGCCGTGGAATCGAAGACCGAACTACTTCCTACACTTTTTCTTTTGCATAGAATTTCTTATCTCATTTCTTTATTTTTCACTGCTAAAGGCCGTGCATTAAATGAGGGAAAAGGGACTATGTATCATGCAATAGAATGGAGATACCAAACGGTGTCAAAATGCACAGAATTCAAGAAAACATCAGAATTTATACATGTACTCAACTATAAGTGGCCAGTTGAGATTACGAAACACCCTTGTTTCAGTTGGTACGGCGCCCCACTGGAAATGGAGAGGTCCCTGGTTCGATCCCAGGACCAGGCGGATTTTTTCGGTCACGCTCCAGTCACCTAGCTATGTATGGAGATTTGAGTTTGTCCTTTGTCCCCTTGTTCCTCTTCTCCAGGGAATAATTTCGTCAGGGATGCTTCCGCTGTTGAGAATATATGCAACAAACAAAAATAAAAAAGCAGCTCTAGTAAAATATTTACAAGCTACTTCAATTGAGGACTACTGATTAGAGCTTAAATGTGAACACACACAATGAGCATATATAATTATTCACAAAACGTTAAGTATCCTCGGAAATATTTCTCCGACTCTTCTGTCGCTTACCCTAGAGCGGTCAGAAACTTTCACATGTGCACCGCTGAAGTTGTTGAACACCACATATTCATTAAAGGTGAAAAAGATCAGTCCGCTCCAGATTTACGCGTACATTACACTCTAAGAAAAAATGACTACCATGGGTAGTCAGAATGGCAGTTTGGAGGCTATGACTACCCCAAAGGGCGAGTGACCAGCCTTTGGGCGAAGTGACGACTTTCAACCGCTGTGGAATGACCACCTCTCTTCAGGTGACGACAGCGGGGTGGTCACTTTCGAATCTGATGTTCACGTGCAGGCAGTCGTAAATGATATTAGTAACTTAGATAACTACATAAAGACTATAAATTATGTTCTTCCTTAGCTTTCGTGATCGTTTAGGATCCGCCAAGTTCACATCTGTTGGGTAATTCGCGTAAATTGGTGGAATACAAATTTTGTCGGCGCGAGCAGCAACACTGGTTCTCAACAGCTGGGCCTGGCTTGGCATCAACAACAACGAACGACCCGTTTGGTCTGTCGTGAGTGTTTGCCGAAATGAGGTAAGGATATTGTTTTGCCGCACTTAACGCCCGTTCACACTCTTCCGACCGAGTAAGACCGAGAGAAAGTCCAGACCGGCTTTTAAGCCCCTTGCGATCTCTCAGGACCAGCTCCGCTCTAGCGCATCCGGTCCTAAGAAGTCGCAAAAGGCTTAAGAACCGACCTGGTCTCTCTCGGTCTTACTCGGTCGCAAGAGTGTGAAACAAAATGACTAGTTGCATATCTGATCGTATTGAACCATTCAACACTGAGACCGAGGATCGACAGGGTAAACATGCTCATAGGTATGTGACTGTGTCCGCCCGTACTGTTTTCCTCAATCTCGGAGTGGTTGGATTTCTGAGCTGCACCCGTCGTGGTTGTGATCTCCCGGCTGTGCGTTCGTAGCGCGTGAAGTAGTGGGTTCCAGTTCAGTGGCATTGTAGTAATTGGCTTTTACTAGATGAGTAAAGCGATACGCACGCGTTGTGCACCTCGCCCGGAAATCGCCGGACGCACTACGCGAAACTCGTATAAGACGAATGATTACAAGCTTCCTAAGCGGCGGCATAGCATAGGGGTTAAGGTGTCCGCTTCCTACGCAAGTGGACGCGGGTTCGATCCTCGATGAGCCTACTTTTTTTTTTTTTTCTGGAACATTTTTTTTGCTGTTGTTGGGCATTTGGCTATATTTACGACATTTATTTTTTATGATTAACACTGAAAAAAAAACAACAACAACAACCGATTGTTGTTGACGAAACTGCAGACTAAATGGTGTACGTCTTTTGTGCCGGAGGTGAAATCGGGGACAGCGGGGCTCGGGTTGCCGGCTGGACGGGTTAAGTTTTGTAATTAGCAGTTGCACACTGTCACAGCGAAGTGGCGTGAACGCAGGCCGGGGGAGGGGGGGGGGGTTGGTTAACGCGCTCATCAGTGATACCGCGCAGTCCGAAAAGGGTGACCCAAATGGCATATGCTCTCCGCATAGTGCGTATAGCCATTTTCGGTCGAAGTGCACGACGTAGTGTGTATAGCTTTACTCTTACTAGATTGGTGCGTCGTCACGGGCACTATTTGTGTTGTTACAAGCCTGAACTCGCGCCTCTTTTGCCGGTCATGTTCTTCAGTTTTGATGTTCTGCTCCATGATTCATTAAACCTAAACCTAAAAGTCAATCACCTCTGCATCGTCACTCATCAGGGCATCCCAGCCCTGCCGCTCTACCGGCCCTTCGTGGATGTCTCCTGCCGCCAAGTAGCAGCCTGATCGTCGAACCACCAACATGATCGCCTCTACATCAGAGAATCACACATTTTGGTGCGTCAGCTACCACTACATTTTGGTGCGTCGGTCGCTTCTATATTTTGATGCGTCTGCCCATCCCGTTCTTTCGACTGTTTAACTCTTTCCTGTGCAGAAAAAGAGCCCCCTGCGGTTTCTCACGACGTTCTTGCGCTCATGCTTGTTTAGTTTTTTTTTAGGGCAGTATATAAGCTTCTGAGGTTCTTGCAGTGTTCCCATGCTTGTGTTCCTTCAGTTCTTTCAGGACAGTAAATAAGCTCCTGAGGTTCTTCACAGCGTTCCAATGCTCGCAATCGTTCACTTTACCAGTCTGCCCTGCAAGACGTGGCCTTTCAAACCTTCTGATTTTTTCACCTTGGCTGGTCGCTCTGCTGTACCCGGTTTTGGACTTTACGAAATTTCATTGCATTGAAACGTGCTACCCCGTTCACCCCTAAGCTGAGACGGCAGTGGGAACTATGTGCTTGCCGAACAAATCAACCGCCTTCCTTTTATCACCTGACCCAGTCCTCGGCAAGTGGGTATGAGCGGGAGCGTGATCACGTAACGAAAGAGGGATGTATGACTGGTCCATTGAGGACGTAGCTTCCACCGCAGTCTCAGCTTAGGGATGAATGGAATATAGTCAGCGCGCAAGATGGCCGCCCAGCTCCGGCCTTCCAAGAAGGTGCCGTTTACAAGACGGCCGCTGTCTTTATTGGCCCCCTTGCTCGAGACCCTAGGGCGAAGAACCAGCGTGCAGGAGCACGCTCGTGCCACGAAGCTTCATCGACGGCTGCCCGTACGCGGAGGAGCTGGCATCTCCTCCACTGTGATATTGGCCGATGCTTCTATTTGCTTTGTGTCTGAGTGGACCACGATCAGTATTACGTAACTCTCCAGCAGTATGGCATAATAGGAGCCGTGTTCGGCATTGCTTGGTATCTGACCAGCGGACCCGAACCTACACCAGAGGCATTTAACAGGACTGGGCAGATGTCTTGCACCTTCTTACATGGTCTTAAATGTCTTTGTCAACACCGGGGTACCAGAGGATAGTGTTTGCCAAGCTCTTCATGACTGACCTGCCTGGATAGGTGTCATGGAGCATAGCATAGTATACTGATAATGCCTGCTCAATTGCCGGTTGCCAGCAATCACCACAAGGGTGCGCTGCTTCCCAATACAAGGCAGAAAATGTGAACGACGAAAATAAGCCTCCCTCGTGCGTTCTTGTATTTTTGGTGCTGTTTTTGGCATTTGTCGTTGTACATGGCGGGGCTGTCATTTCACGAGACCCCAAGCACTACTTGGGATCATGGAAAGTGACTGAAGCTTATTTCGAGGAAAGACTGCGTCTCAACTTCTACCTCCTATATACGCAATTGTGTGTGGTAGGCACCTTTTTGTGACTGACATTAAGAAAGGCCTGTCTGGTTCCCCTTGTGCATTCTGCTCAGGCTCCACTCAAAGCCCAGCTTGGCTCAAGCCTCTCTGGCGTTAAAGCTGGATGAGCCCATGTACCCTTCCAGGTCCTGTTTTGGTTCTGCTTGACTGGCTCTCACTGCTTACCTACCCACATCTTTCTCACACTGTTCGAGGTATATAGTGACGGGCGCCTGACAACAGGCACAGTGCGTCATTACGAAATGTGAGCCCCGGCACAGCTAACAGTTTCCACACTGCTTACGTGACTTCGTAGCGGTTCTTACCCCAGAGGACCCTGGCTGTTTCAATTCCTCTTCACCTTCTGAACTTTGAAACCAAACCAAATATGCAGCAAAACCAAAACCTGCATTACCTTTCAGCATTTTACTCGGCATCATTGTCGTTGTAGCAATGCTCTGTTTGTTTGTAGTATAGATGGGGATATCACAACATCTTCCTTGTCACTCATGGTGCTTGCAGGGACTTCGCAGAACCTGAGAACATTGAAACTGCATAGAGCTGACACTGCTGTGGAATGACCAAAATATGCGGTTGCAATTTCTGCTTGCGTCAGCTAGCTCACCACAATGCGACATCGGGACGTGCCATGTCACAGTGTCGTAGGACGCCAGCTACGCTTGATGTGGGAACCATCGTACAATGCCTGTCTTTATCGTGCATGTGTTTCACGTTTACTTTGCCAACTGATGCAATGAAAAGAGTTTTTGCTGGAGGCTATCGAGTTGGCAGGTTACGACCGCCTGAGCATTCAGCTAAGTGGTGATTTCAATTGGCTATTCGTTTCAGTGGAATGTCTAATCTTGACTCTGTTGTCCATAATCTATTTTTTGTCTCGTTTGTTCGAAAGGTAACTCTGTCGATCTATCTAAGGAAGCCTCAAGAAAAATCTTTGCTAAGGCTGCACTACCCTTGTCAATTTTTTTTCTTGAGACCGAGATAAGACCACCTGATTTCATTTTGAGCAAGCCAGCACACTGAAGAGAAGGAATGACCCAGATTTAGCATGAAGTTATAGGTTTCACATGAGCACATTCCATTTGTAGCTGAAAAAGAGGTGACACTTAA
This sequence comes from Ixodes persulcatus, assembly GCA_013358835.2. NCBI lineage: Eukaryota > Metazoa > Arthropoda > Arachnida > Ixodida > Ixodidae > Ixodes > Ixodes persulcatus. Next base: position 88,646 of record JABSTQ010003150.1, read on the forward strand.
TGAGAAAGACAAGTGAAACAAAAACATTATTAGGTATTTTGGTTAAGAAAGCTGTGCATACTTTAGCTCAGCTTTCAGTATTCTGGGCAAATTTTACTTTTAGCCGTGAGTTTATCTATGATCACTATTAGTTCACTTGGAGCATGTAAAATACAGTGGACGGGAGAGACAACCGCACTTGGGCATCCATCATATGTCTGAGCTGTGCCTTCATTTTTTTTTTAGTTGAAGTGTATGTCTCACTTGGCTCGATCAGTATCTACTTCATGTACTGAATACCCTTTTACAGGGTTGCGTCGCCACAGGAGACTTGTGCGCTTGCGGGTGTTTGGTGAGTGGCGTCACCAATCACCATGAGCCCCGAGCCCATCATGGGTTCAGACCCCCTGCATGCCTGGCTGTGCTAGGTGTCCCCGTGTCTGATGAAACTGGGGTCCTGGCAGTTGAGCCAAGCCCGGGCAAGGTTTCCTTCAAGGGCCCCCCAGGTTGGGCAACACACCACTCCAGCCCGCACTCCTCACAGACTGATGTCCTGCGTTGGCTCGCCCAGGACGATTCGGTCAGTCACTTTGCTTCACCTCTCCTTTCTTGTGATTTTCTTCTCCATCCCTGTTTTCAACCTCTTATCTTTCAGATCTAACAGAATTCTTTGAAAGGGAAGAAGAATTATATAGCTTATGGGTGTTGACAGCCGCTAGGGTGTGACATGATAACACTAAATGCTTTACTATGAAAATATCTCGCTCCATAAAACTCCAATGTCCTTAGCACGAATAGGGTTTGCGTGGTTAGAACGACTGGATGCACAGCAGCCTCAGGGTCTTTCTCTTTGAATAGACCTATCTCACCAGCCAATTTAGTTAACCCGCCGCTGCCGCAATGCATCAAGAAACTTCAGTCTTTTTGCATGTGGGAGAACCCCGCTGGAGCTTTGCACGTGACGAGACGACACGAGCCGTCTCATGCACTGCCGCCTGCCTCCCATGAACTAAAGTTATGGCGGCGTCACACATGCGTGTAACGCTTAGTGAGATCTGTTTATTGGGACGATTGATGGCAGCAATAGATTACTGTTGCCATCTATGGTTGCGAACAGCTGGAGCGCAAGTTGAGACAGCTGTCTCTACTGTCTAGGCAAACCCGGTATCTCGGTGCGCCCACGGCAGCCCCCTTTCTTGGTGCGGCATGACTACTGTACAGCATGGACGGTGTGATCCTCATGCATTCTTTCAGATGCGTGGTGTCTACACCACTAGGAGGGCAACATTTGGCTCTGTTGGTGCGCTGACATAAATGAATAGAGACAAATGTATTTTTCCTGGTAGAGTACTTGGTGACACTGTCAACTGGCATGCTTGCAGCCAGGCTAGCAATGGCCATGGTGAGGTGACTCACATCCCAAATGTCCCAAGATGCCTCTGTCACATTTCAATCATTGCGTTTGATGTGCTTGCAAGAATTTGATATTTACAATAAAACATAGCAGTTCATTCAAGATAGATATTAAATATAGTTTTTTGATTAATCTGTATATGCTCGTAGTGTAATTTAATAATCACTGCAGGTTCAGAAGGTTAATTGACAACAAAATTTGATTGTTTTATTTTTCTGGTTTTGTAATGTATGGTTCCAGGTGCATCAACGTAAGGCATAGGCATTGTTGCGTGTTATGACTCCAAAAGTTTGGGTCTATACAGCATGAATAATTGTATTTTTGGTGGTGATCATACCAAAAATAGCATGTTGTTATTTCAGCAATTGCTGCTCGTGAACTCGAGAGACTGGAATTGGAGCTATTGCGACTTCAAGATGTAACGAGATTTCAGCTGCTCGTCAGATCATGGCCAGGCAGCGGAATGGATCTTCAATCCTTTGGCGTGCTTGTTGGTTTAGACCGTGAAACTTCCAAAATTGTGTTTGCCTTGCATGTCAAAACGTTCAAAAAGATTTTTCG
>JABSTQ010003151.1:0-18085 GCA_013358835.2 Ixodes persulcatus
GTGGTTGTGGTGGGTAGGAGGCCGGCCAGATCAATGGCCACCTCTTCCGCAGTCTGTATCGATCCCGTCTTGACGCTCGCACAATGTCAGCAGTTTTCCCCCGTCCGCTGCTCTCGTCACAACAGCCACGCACATCATCTCCCTGTCTTGCCGCATCCACGTACACCGCACCTGTGTCACTTTTCGTAGAGACGGTACAGGTGCTTGGGCCCTTGCCTTCCTTCTTCCCTCGTCATACCGCGATGCATGTGACGAGGTAGGGTCGGACGTTCAGTCTCTGCATGTCTTCCGGGCGGATTGCTTCTTTCTTCGCTTTCTTCACCCCTTGTAGGGATCTTGAGTCTATCCAGATGGGTTCTGCCCGACCTTGTCTGTTCCAACCTTTGCTGTTGCAAAGTCTTCTGAGCCTCGATGATTTCCTATACCGTTGTAGTGCATGCCTAACGCTTCGAGCTTCTCCGTGTGGTGTTGTGGAGGAGTCCGAGAGCGTTTTGTATACCTTTACGAATGAGGGCATTGAGTTTCCTCTTCTCGATGGACTGCCACTTGAGGTAGGAAGCGACGTACGTGACGCGTCTAATCGCAAAGATTGCACGATGCGCGCCACGTTATGCTCAGAAATCCACCTTTCCGTTTGGCCACTCTCTTGATCAATTGTACTGCTGCGTTCGTCTTCGACTACAGTTGGCTACAGTGACGCAGTTCCTTCTGGTTCTCTCGATCGTCATGCCCAGGTTCTTGATCCAGTCGACCCTGGGGATGGGTCCGTCTCTGGTCACGAGCTTGATGTTGTCCCATCTAAGGCTTCTCGGGTTGATGGCCAAGAGTTCCGACTTGCTCGGCGAACACTTGAGTCCCGTTCCCTCCAGTGCGTCTTCAATGACTTGAATCGCTCCTGGAGTTCCTCTTGAGCTGTGTATTCTCTGTCACTCGTCCGACCACAGGGTGATGTCATCGGCGTACCCTACTGAAAAAATTATATGAATTTATTTCTGATACGTTTATTGGACACCTTTTTCATATCAGAAGTTATTATTTCATATTAGTTTCATATGACTCATATCAGTTACACTAGGCTAGGTGGCGCTAGGTAACGCCCAATTCATGTGCTACAAAACTTTTATTTACTTACGCCACCATGTAGACACATTACGCACAACACTAGCATCAGCTGAACATATACATACACGGCACAACAAACATGAATACAACAGCACACCCAATAACTACTTCTATGCTCTGCGTTTCCGCCTTTTATACAGGTCGTTTTGTAAGTACGGAGTTTTCGGTGACGACCTAATCAATAAATAATATTCTCAGCATGTTGAATTTTTTTTTCAGTAATGTCATACCTCTGAGAGTATTTTGAACGGCTCAGGTTATAAATCTATTAATAAAAGTAAACGCTCATGCCGTAATTATTTGAAAGCCAATAAATCAAGCCACTCCACTGCGGTTCCAAGTCATGTGTTTGCTTGCCCGCGCGGCACGTCATATACTGAAAAACATTATATGAATTTATTTCTGGTATGTTTATTCGAAACATTCATATCAGTTGGAATTTGTTGCATATCAGTTCTTATAGGTCGATATCAGTTTTTGGGTATTCATATCATGTCTTATAAGTCGCATATCAGTTCTGGGTATTTCATATCAGTTTCATTTATTACATATCAGTTTTGGATATTTCATATCAGTTTCATATGTCGCATATCAGTTTTTGGATATTTCATATCAGTTCGTATATATTCATATAATTTTTTTCAGTAGGGTAGATCGTGTGTCTCGCCCTGAGCTCACCCAGACGGTCCGCCACCTTGATCATGACGAGGTTGAACAATAGAGGCGAGATCACCGAGCCCTGTGGGGTGCCCACACGGCCCAGCTCCCTCTCCTCCATCTCCAGCTCACCCGTATGAAGTATCGCCAAGTCCGGTGTCGGGTCCTGTCTGTGGCTCTTTGCGCCAGGCGGGTGGGCTGGCTAGGATCCGTGATTAGTATCAGGTCCTCCTCGATGTTGTCTTGGAGGAGATTTCTGCCCTTCACCGTCGTCTTCCCGTGTCCGGTATCTGTATGTGGCGCGTTAAAGTCGCCGGCACTTACTAGGGTCCTGTCTTCTGCCAATTGAGTGCTCTGTGAATCAGGGTCTTGAAGCGCTGTCTTTCAAATTTTGGGGCTATTGTACACGTCGACCAGGTAGATGCTTTCCTTGCCAATTACAAGCTCCGTATTCAGTCTTTCTATGTTGCTGTCTCCCCCGTAGTCGTGTGTGAGCACAGTGATGCCTCTGCGCACAGAGGTGCAGATGCCTCTTCTATACCCGCCGTCCGACCGCGGAGGGAGGTATAGTGTGTAACCCGGGATTTTTGATTCTTCTTCGCTGATAATTTCTTGTAGCATGATGACATCCGGCCTTTCTGGGGTGTTTCGGACGAACTGTTGGATTGTCGCCTTCTTGGTTTGGAAACCGTTGCAATTCCAGACCCAGATCTTTAGCGTGGCTGCCATTGTTGGGCCGGAATTACGCTCGCTATTGTGTCCAGTCGTTCGACGACCCTTGTCAGGGTGGACAGGGTCGCGTTGAGCTTGGCTTCCATCTGAAGGAGACTGGCCTCGATCCTGTCGACCCGCTCCTCCAGGGCTTCGACCGTTCGGGCACGGCTACTGGTGTCCGTGCTGCGTCTCTTTGTCGGCGGAGACCTCGTTTCCTCGTCTGTCGCCGCCGTCTCCGGCTGCTGCTTGGTGGATAGCTGCGTCATCTTCTGTTTCATGGCGGCCATGTCTGCCGCCATCTTCTTGATTATATTCTCCTGCTCGGCCATCTTCCGAGCCTGTTGTTTGTTGGCCTCCTTGAGCGACTTCATTTCTTCGCTCTCCGGCTGGGCCTTCTGCGCCCAGGTCACCGTGCCGCCCACGCTCCTACTTCTACTCCTCGAGCGGGTGCGAGACGACCCCCTGGAACGCGGGCGCCGCAGCTGTGGGAAGTTTCCTTCCGTTTTGGCGGGAACCTTTCCCTCCTTTTCCTTCGGCGCCGTCATCTTGGTCTTCTCCCATTGTCTGCACTTGATGACATAGGGTGTCTTGAACCAGTTTGAACAGGTTCTGTCCCCGGTGAGGTGAGGTCCCCCACAGAGCTTGCACTTGGCGTTGCACTGGTGATTTTGTTCCGCTTCCTTGCCGCAGTCCTTGCATGTTTTCGCCTCCGGAGTCGGGCAGACGTCCATTCTGTGTCCTACCTTCCCGCACGTTCGGCACACGTCGAAATGCTTGCGGTAGAGGGTACACTTCAAGAGTCCGCCACCATATTAAACGAAGTACGTGACTTTAAGGCCTTCGAACGCCACGATGATCGTGGTCGACGAACCGATCCGTTGAGCCGCGCGAGCTAGCGGGTTCCGGACATTCAGGATATTCGCGTTAATCGTATTTGCCGAGTCTTCTAGCGGGATGCCTTTTATTACACCTTTCACCGTTCCGTGCGGAGCGGCCGCGTAGGCCCCTACCTCGTAAGTCTTGTTTCCGACCACGATGCACTTGATGTTGGCGTAGCGTCTCGCTCATTGCTCGTCCGGTGGGCTGATCACCATAATGTTCTGTGGTATGTTCGGGCACTGGGTATCCAACGCCGTCTCGGCCGGTGAGAGGTTGGCCGCCGTCCTAACTGCCGAAATAACGTTCACTATCGGAGTTTTCGCTAGATCCAATCCTCCTCGCGGACGTACAATGACCTTAGTTTCCTCCTTGGGCAAGATGCTTGGCATTCTAGCGGCCCTCATGGCTTTCGCCGACACTTTACGTGCCATATGGACACTCGATATAGGTATTTTCGACTCGTTTGTCTTGCCGATTCTTACTTGTAACCATCCTGCGCAGTCGGCCGGGTCCAAATCCATGCCTAGAACCTCGACGACCTTATTTCCCGCGCTGGAAATCACGTTGGTATCCATCTTCGCCTCGGAGAGGCACCTCGCCGGCGTGGTCGCCGGTTAGGCTTATCGGCCCGCGGCCACGCCCGGAGTGAAAATTCCCCGAAGTTCAAAAAGCCCTGGTCCGATGGTCAAGAGTCCGGTGTCCACTTGTAGCTCTCCCACTCGTGAACACACTGATACTAAATTTGTCCACAATTAAGCAAATTAGACACACAATTTGACTCGTCGAAGCGGGAGCCGATGTCGTCGTCACACCCCGCTCAGCCGCGCTTAGCGCCCTCCCTCTATATCCTCGGAAACCTGGCATGTCTGACATTGTGGGCTGTCCACGCATTTGATGCGGTAAAGCCAAGAGGCTGTAAAAGCATAACGTGTTCTGAGTCGGCGAAGAAGGGCTGGTTCTGGGTTGCCGAGTTTGGTGGGGTCCGGTGGTGGTGGTGTTCCTCCAGGTACGCTTAGGTATGGGTGTCTCTTTTGCGTCTCACGTGCAATGAGGAGCCTGGCCTCGTTGATCTTCGGCACGCGGAGAGTGCTGTTGGTGAGTCTATGTGCCTCAGCTGCAATTCGGTCGGCCCTTTCCACGTGGCTCTTTTGTTTCCGTTGATCCCACAATGAAATGGCAGCCACTGGAATGCTATTAGCGGCGAGATGTTTTGGTGGCGCCCTCGCATGGTTACCTTTTGTGACGTCAGTACCTTGCAAACAACAAGTTCGATGGTGTTTGTAATGAGCATGGTGGTGGAAGCTTGAAATCATAACGCTCTGAAACCAACATTGCCAATACCGTCAATATTGAAGTTCTTAGATTCCTCTTATTTCTGTCGATGAGAAATCCTTTGCCGACGTCATAGTCAGCTTTAGGCCAATCGTGAAAAGCTGACCACAGCGAAGCTTTCAAACGCGCACGTCGCCAATGGTCCAGACTTTCTTTTTTAAGGATTCGACTTTAAAAGCGATGATACGGGCGATCGGAGGTGCGTCTTCCAGATTACTGAGAATTTGTAGTGCCGCTCTGGAATCTGTGAGCAAAGCCGCCCTTTCTGGGCTCTGAAGGTTATGGAGGGTAGGCGACCGGACTTGATAGTGGCGAGTTATGGGATAATTACAGCAGCAGTTGAGGATTTCTTTTGATGACGTAGACTGAGCCATCGGTGAAAACTTTTATCCAACCGTCGAAAAAGCTGTCGACGTGTTCTTCTGCAAGATTACGGGAAAGCACATCCGAGACCAACATTTTGCTGCGTAGTTGAGGAATCTCTTCCGATATATTGAGTGACACAGTTGTATGAGGGGGTGGTGGGGGAGGGTCGTCATCCAGTGTACCGACCGACTCCTTAAACTCTGCGTACTTTTCTAGGCGGGAATGGGGACGTATATCGAAGCGTTGCAGGAGGTGGGCGGCAGACCTTGTGAGGGCCTGCCGGGCGAGATGTCCTTGTGCCTGACGGAAAGCTAGATTGGCTATTGTGTTTTGTCTAGCTTCGACCAATGTAGGGACATTCGGCGAAATAATAATCACGAATTATTAATCAAACTTATTTTTTTACGGTGTCAAATTTCTTTGCGTCTGCATCTGCCAGGTCAAACGTTGCCGAAATGTATCATACATGTTTGCCTATGGAGTATAACAGGGTACGGACCAGCGCCTCGTCACTTCGCTCCTTGACACCAGACGCGTAGCGGTAATCATCGAAGTGCCTTATCCAGCTTGTTCACTCCAAAGAATTATAGAAATTCAGTGGTGGCGGCTGCTGGAGGGAGGCGAAGAATCATTTCGGATTCTGACTGGCGGCTTCTGCCATCGGTCCTCAGTTTTGGCGTGGCGTGGCCACTTCTGACACCTTGTCGAGTTTCCTAGGTTGGGGTGCCCACAACAGCTGAAAAATGCGCGACCATCCAGTGCAGCCTCCCAGACAGAAAAAAAAAAGTCTTTATGTCGTGCGTTCCTTTTGAGCAGTCAGCACGTGTCTCGTGCCAGCCACGTCGCAAATGAATCACTCAAAAAGCACCACATGGTCGCTAAACTCGTCAAACACAAAGTTGGGCACGAAGTTCGCGGAGCGTGCTGATTGGACTCCCGTGACGTTGGCGTCACGCGGGACGAGATGTCAATCATCCAAGCTCTCTCGGTGCTCAAATTCCAGCGAGAATGTTGGGCACAAAGTTGTAGCGAGCTTCATCGGAGCGCGCGCGAGCAACACCGTGGGGCCAGCCGATTGAACGGCTGCACTGATGACGTCGCGCCCGCGTGTCCCTACATCCCTACGCCGCGATAGAGTCAATGAAACGTAGATTGTACCTAGGCGGGCTGTAAATACTCTGAACTTTCTCGTCGGAAGATCGTCGTTTGTGGAAGTTATTGGTGACGACAAAGTGACGTTTCACAACTTTGGGAAGGAGTTATTTGAGGCCAAAATCTTCGCTTCGGAATCGAGGCGAAGGTTAAACTTTGTGATATTGTGGAGCCGTGCGCGGTGTACGCGGTTTCAGAGCTCATCTTCCGCCACTGTCAACAACGCCGCCGGGGTCACCCACAGGCGTTGTGTATAGAGACGTCGGTAATGTCTGAGAGATGAGGGGGCGAAGGGGGATGGCGAGAAAAAGCCGGGGAAAGGGAAAAAAAAAGGTATAACCAACACAAACACACACTCAAATAGGGGTCAGGAAGGGCCGTAGAAATTGTTCGGGAGAGAGAGAGAGAGAAGGGGGTGGGTATAGTGAAGAAGGGGGATATCCCTTCCCCCGAATGTTTAGAGCGCAACTCTTATGCGCCCCTTTCGAGCTTGAGCGGCGTCGCCGTCGGCGTAACGGCGCGCGCGTTGCATTATGGGACGTTTTTTCACTAAATTTAGCGGGGAAATTGACGTCACGTGATTTTGACACCAATTAGGTTTCCCCGCTAAATGAGAAAGCAACAGGATAGGAGGAGGGGGGGCGGAGAGGCATACCCTCCCCTCCGTGCCCTCCCCTCCTCCTCCTCAAGAGCTGCGCTTTAATTCGACATTATAGAGAACTGTAAACGTCTGTCATTTTTTTTGTTATAACTCTTTGAAATGCTGTAGTCCGGGGCTGGGGCGATATCCCCCCCCCCCCCCCCCCCTTACACCCTTATGCCCTTCGCGCCCTCTTTTTGAACGCCACTGGGGGGGGGGGGGGGGTGTGAATCGAGCCCCCTCCCCGCTCTTCTGTTTCTACAACCCTGCTTAGAGGCGTTCCAACTGAGCGATGACGAAAAACAGCACAGCGTGCAATTTTCTAAATTATGGTTCTAGAGATTCTGGAATTAAAACGGAGCGCGTTCCATGAACTTACGAGCGGCCATGACAGACTTTCAATCGAGAGGCTCGTACCAGGGCTCGTTGTGTGCAGGCGCGTTCAGTGACGTCCTTTTATAGTTCATAACTTTGACGTCAGGGTCAGGATGATCAGTTGTGAACGACAAATTTGATGGTGCGTGTTCGAGTCGACGGTGAAAAGTTTGGTTGTGTACGATGAAAGCTTGGTGTCCTCGCGTTCTCGAAACATCACTGTCAATATTGACCAAACTGACATTACTCTTATTTCAGTTGATGAACGCAGAATTAATCCCAGTGTGGCTTATCTTTGAAAGTCTATCATAAAATGATTTTATCTCGCGCTGATGGGGGACAACTGCCTTTAAGCGAAATCCGTCCAAAGGTGGACAATGCTACTCGGCTGCTTGTGACCTAGCCACGTCGGGCTACACTCTGATCACATTCAAAAGGCCGAGATAAATAAAAGGGACGACAGGGACGTTCTTTTTTAGTAAATTCTGCTTTATCGGCGGAAATAAGAACGATATCAGACTATCAAGTTCGACGGTGTTGATATTAGAATGCAATTACCCAATCCTCCGCTGTGCTTTTTAGAGACCATCAAGGTCGCAGCTGATAATCTTCATCGTGACATTATACGTATACAAACCACGTTCGTCTCCGTGTGCTGCTGTAGCTAGGCGCCTAGGGAGTAGTAGGGATTTTTCCCCCTTTCAATGAAAAACGTCACGAAGATATACGGATCTGGGGGTTTGTGAGAAAAGAAAACTTCGCAGCAATCTTCGGCTCCTCCCCCCGCTATGTCATAACACGAAGAAAGTTGTGTCTGACGAGTTTAGCGAACCTCAGGAGATAAATTTGCTCACTTATTAGCGGCGAGATGTTTTGATGGCGCCCTCCTATGGTTCCCCCTTGTGACGTCATTACCTTGCAAACCACAAGTGCGATGGTGTTTGTAAATAGCATGGTGGAAGCTTGAAATCATTGCGCTCTCAAAGGAACACTGCCAACACCGTCAAAATTAAAGTTCTTGCATTCCTCTTATTTCCGTCGAGGATAAATCCTTTTCTGACGTCATAGTCAGCGTTCGGCCAATCGTGGAAGGCCGACCACAGCGACGCTTTCGGTCACGTACGTCACCAATAGTTACGGAAATGTTTTCACTGCTCGCGCTGAGAGTCACTTAGCATATAAATCAGCCAAGGGATTATATCTCGAAAAGGCGCCGACGCACGGAACACAAATTGCTAAATTAAACACATTTTATCAGCTGGATACGTTCGCGTCATTTCGTTTTCCTTCTCACCAAATTCTAATGGCACTTGTTTGTCTACCTCGTCAACGCCCATACTGCGCTCGTTCTTGATGCTGCACGGTGGTTGGCGTTTCGAGAGGATTTATGAAGAGAAAGCTTGAGTTGTTGCGCTGGGACACTTTTAAACTGGAACTAAAAGGTAGGGATTATAACCGAACTCGTAACCGACACCGAAAACCGTTTTGGGACGAATTGTTTTCAGTAGCTGTAACCGGAACGAAACCGTTATTTGGAAATTAAAAAGCCGTAACCGTAATTGTAACCGTATATTATTTACGAGTAACTGATATCAAACAATATTATCCGAAAAATAAAACATTTTAGTTTTTCTCAACAACGACCTCGAAGAGGGATCTTGCAATGTTGCGGCCGTTTGACAGTTACCGTAAGCGGGTGGATCTGGTAATACATTTGGGTTCAATCTAAATTTAGGAATATGAATACATAGTTTGAATCACTTGTAGAGTTATAATGAAAATTCTCTATTTTAATATCTGCCTTTTTCCTACAATCACCGCATGTATTCAGTACGTGTCGCCTACAGGCTATTAACTAATAAGTTAGGATTCTGAGAAGTCCATTGAACTAGGTTTTTTTCAAAACCACAGATGATCCTGACCTGCTGTAGCCAGTATGAAGAAACGAGGTAAATAGACCTTTATGAAAAGTAGTGCGGCGGCGCGCGTGAGGCATTATGAGTAATGTGAGGGCCAATGCTTTGTCGTCTGCTGCATCCGCCGTACCGCCTGCGAGAACCACGTTGCCTACGTTCGCGTTGGGTCCCTGTGTACGGCACAAGACAATCTTTGCCACGCCCTGTGCTGCACTGCGTTGCACACATAAGGTGAGAAACCTTCAGTCAACTGCCCTTTTTTGGATGGGCCATCGTTCTGGATGGGCCATCTTTCTATTTTGAATGGGCCATTGCGCGTGGGCCACAGGCCAAAAGAGCAAGGTATACATCACGCATCCAACATGTTGAGGACATAGGTGGCCGAGTTAGCCGGATACTGATTCTGCCTCTCTCCGAAAACAGTCGCAGCATGGACGGAGCTGCTACAACGGCCCTTGGTGGCCGCTGGCCTTTGTTTTCTGAACCGTCATCGCATACCGAGGATTACAAGGCAGTGTTGCCGCCCATTCCAACGGGGGTAACAGTTTTAATTCAGTTTTATTGCACTGCCATTTGAAGGGGCGTCCCGATCGGATTGAAGATTTCCGCCACGAACTGAAGCGCTGCGCCGTGTTGTCCAGCATAGTTGCGCTCGGTGCGTTTCAACTGAATCGCCTGTGGATGGTGACGCTGAGGAACCCAGAAGCCAAGCAACGTCCTCTCGAAGCTAAGGAACTCGAGCTTAAGAAACTGCTGCGCGTCGTCATCGACCCCCGCTGCACCGAGGTACGCGTCCGTCTGCAGTGGATTCCAATCCACGTACCAGGCTACACAGTGCGCAAACTGCTCGAACCTTATGGCATGAAGCGTGACGTAGAACGTGAAAAGTGGCGTGTCGAGGGCTTCGAGGGCGTCGAGTCGACCACATGCGTTGTTCGCGTATCGTTCAAGACCGGCCTCACGCCCGACGACGTCCTCACCAGCAGCGACTTCAAGGGGCGAACGCCTTGATCATCATCCGGGGGCGAGCACCGGTGTGCCTTCGATGCAAGCACACCGGGCACATTAGGCGCGATTGTCGCGTGCCGAAGTGTTCGAGTGCGTTCGCTTCGGCTACGAGAAGTAGACGGGCGTCAATACTACGCCGGCATGACCGGCGGAGTTGTGATGGAAGAGCTGTCCCAGCACACCATGGATGGAAGGCAGCTCAGGGCCCGCCTGCCAAGTCTCCTCCCACAGGTGAACCGAAATGTCACCTCGCAGACACCAACAGCCACGCTGGGGTCTCGACCGCAAAGAGACAGGAGGAGATGACTGGCGGCACCTTCGACGTCAGCGGCGTAACGAACCCTCTCGCGGCGACGCCCGTCAAGCGACCTAGAGCACCACGTGACGCTTCCAGCCCTGCGACCGAGAATACGCCCCCCGGAAACCTTGAGAGCATGGACGAGACTACGGAGTCCGCAAAGTGTGGCCTCGAAGAAACCTCGATGACGAAGAACTCCTTCCGATGAGGGGCATGACGCCCGCTCCCAACCCTTGGCTGGAGAAGAACAAGGGGCGCTAGAAGACCTCGCTGCTCACCCCTTCACACGAACGGGAACGGCGAGAGAGCAAATAAGGCGCCCGACGCCTGGTTTCCAAGGGATACCAAGGCAAGTGCAAAAGGCTGAAAGCAAGGCACAACATGATTTGTACACTCCTCTGAGCCATTGCGGTCGCATCGTTATATATGCGCTGTTTAAACGCTCGTAAGATGCAATATCAATTACAGCGATTGCTGCTTCTGAGAAAAACACGATTTCTTGGCAATGCAAGAGCCCAAAATGGCGGAGGAGGAGCGGTTTGCTATGAACCATATGCGAAATGTAGAGCGACATCGAGTACCGCACCGAGAACTACCTTCGCCATCTTGGTAGTGGCAAGAGAACAAAACCAGTGACCCGAGTGGTAAGCAAGCGACCGCGCATCGTACGAGAGATGCGATGTCAACGCGTTGCTGCGTTTCGATGCAGATGCAGCGATAAACCTTCGATTCATGCGTGACGGGAACGAAAACGTAAACAGGTCTCACAATTTTCTCTTACCTTTATTTGATACTTGAGACGTAACTTTTGTCAAAAACAATCGGTGACAACGCGATGAAACATGCGGACGTTATCGCGCGGCGTGGAGCCATTTACAACTATTGAACTGGGCACTAATCTTTTCACGGAGATCTACCGAATCTGTTTTTGAACTTTTTCTTTCTTCTTTTATGCACGTTGTAGTGAAGAACTGCGTTTTTCTTGATACGCAAGCAGCTCAATGCATACGGACGAGACCAAGGCTGCTAAGCGAGGCAAAAATATGAGTTTTAAAACTCTACACCACCAAACATAATTGACGAAAAAATTGTCAAGGTGCAGGCGAGCTGGTGTATGTTGATCATGATGTTTAAAATCCTGAGACTGGGAAGGAAAAATGAAGAAAAATTGTAAGACAGAAAAAAGGGGACAGGACAAACGTCCCAATTTTTGAGACGTTTGTCCTGTCCCCTTTTTTCTGTCTTACAATTTTTCTTCATTTTTCCTTCCCAGTCTCAGGATTTTAAACATCATGATCAACCATAATTGAAGATGCGTATGGTTGACAATGAACAACAAAAGCTGAAAGCACCACAGAGACCTCATCTTAATGTCATACGTGAAAAAAACATAATCACTTTGGAAAGCCAGAAAACAATCTCATTGCTTTCCAGCAATTTCGATACACTTGATCTGGTGTCGGTAAACGAGGTTTGTAAAACACCGCTAACTAAACAGGAGAGCTTGTTTAAAAAATATTGTTCAATATTTAAAGGGCGGTCACCTAGATCAGAAAACCCAACAACCACGGACGACGTGCCTGTTTGCTTACCACTCACAGTGACGGGAGTTCGCTGTCTTTTTTGTCAAACCCCATGTTCGATTACATCGAACGTGGCTTTCGACTAATGTTCATCGCAGTCGCTAAAACTTCAATGTCGGCGGCGGCAAAAACTTACGTTCCGGACGTGGAGTCTAGCAACACGGGCGGTGCCAACTTCATTTCACAATCTTCTTCGAGGCGGCAGGGCGGAACCTTTCTTCCGTCGCCGAAAAATTTTCGGCGACCCCGGATACTGCCCTCAAAATTTTCACCTTAGAGGTGCAGGAAGGTGCCAGGATTCTGGTGAGCCCACGCCACTTTGGGAATTCCTCGCCACACCTTTTTTTCTTGGCTTTAAACGCTCTGCCCGACCGTGCTACGGAGCTAAGCCTACCAGCTCCTCGGTTGCGCTGCACTAACACCGCAGCCGCAAGCCTACGTGGCGGCTACGTCGACACCTCGCCGCGAAGCCATGGAAGTTACAGTGGAAGGAGAACCCCTTTCTCTGGCCGAAGCCTCTTCTGCGGATTGGCAAACAATTCACCGCCGTCATCGCCTAACGCCCGGCTCTACCAATCTGTCGCCTAAACCGAACTCGGATCGCCCACCATCGCCGAACGCGGACTACCCACGACCGCCCAAGGTGGCCCGCCGAGTAAGTTCTCCAACCCTTCCCCTGGAGGACTATAAAATTATCCTTAGGCCCCAAAGTGGCCTCGCCCTCGCCGCCCTATCTGAGATAACGCTTATCCGGATCATTCAAAGTACCGCCGGCGTCCCTTCGCCAGGTGGCATGCAAGATCAGATCAAGGTATGCGGTACCGCCAACTTCGTCATAATAAGCACCCCCGAAGAAAATCATGTTCCCCTGTATTTAGGCGCGACCACCCTTCTCATCCAAGGTAAAGAGCACCACTTCAGCACCCATGTGGCCGCTCCGGCTGATACGTCTGTGGGACTTATACACGGCATTCCGCCGGAAGACTCCCCGGACCTCGTATTGACTACCTTGCAGCAACACAACCCGCGTGTCTCAATTCTCTCAACGCGCCGCCTAGGATCCACTGGGGCCATCCAAGTCCTCTTCGACAGCCCCCGAATCCCCTTCTGGCTCAAATATGACGGAGCCCAACGCAGGTGCACCCCTTTCCGTCAACGTCGCGAAGCATGTGTTAACTGCTGGCGAACAGGACACCGCAGAGATGTATGTCCAAATCCAGCGATGAACAGGTGTGTGGCATGCGGACTCGAAAATCCCGAGCAGAACCACCCCTGCACCCCAACATGCATTGTCTGCAACGGCGATCACCCCACTGGACACCCTACGTGCCCCTACCGGTTTCAGAAACGCCGACGAGCGCCTGGGCCACGAAGAACTGACCCCGTTCCGACATTCCGTACCCCGGTTCCTACCAGAGGGCCGGTGTCTGAAGCTGGCTCTGGCACGTCCTCACATAAATCAACCCCCAGAACAACGCAGACCCCGGCAGCCCCAAATCCCAGCCGATTGAGATCTCGGTCCCGGAGTCGATTCCGGAGCTGCTCAGGGTCCCGATCCAGGGCTGAAGCCCCTCAACAGCCACCCACGGACAACAATTTAAGGCAGAAGCCACCCCAGAATCAAGATTCCCCCGGAGACTCCGGCGACCGCAAAAGACGGACCCACCGGGTGAGCTGGGCAGATGTGGCTCGCTCCGCTTCTCCGAATCCTACCCCCTCCCCTCCCATCCCCACTTTTCAGGCAGAATTAGCCTCCCTCCGCGCAGAAAACATCAAACTGCGCGAGGAGATCAATCGGTTAAAGGCTACGTCTAAACCCTCAACTGTCCCGCCAGCGGCTCCAGCCACCCCATCCGCGTTAGCCGGGAGTTCACCTGCCAAAAAGCGCGCGTCCTCTGAACCCTCTCATATAGATTCCACGTCATACCATCCAGAGTGTGTTACCCGCCTTGAATTTAATAGACTACAACATACGACCAATGACAACCGGCAGGCTATCGAAGTGCTAGCAGCACAATTCGCGACTTTTATAACAGAAATCCTAGCAGCCCTGGCGGCCTTACAACAGGCTATCCTAGCACCCCCAGCTTCTCCGCCGCAGGGTTTGCCATCTCCTCAGTAACCATCATGGCTCCCCTATCTAAACTAATAATTTGGCAGTGGAACTGCCGTGGTGCGCGCAAGAAACTGCCCAATCTCCTTCAACACGTCCAATCTATGTCTGAACCCCCTGCCCTAATTGCCTTGCAGGAAACAAACACCCAGGTACGCCTTCCAGGTTACCGACCCTTTCAACAGCTAGATTCGGAGGACCGCTTTGTTACCGCAATCTTAGTTCAACGGAACATAGCCTGCGCTCCTACACACTTCGACTCAGTCCTAATTCCCCATACTTTAGTCACCCTTTACCCAAATTCCAAACAACACAGCCCTATTCACGTGCTTAACATATACAGCGCCCCTCGTGAGCACAGGCATCGCTTTGGCTATCTCCTAGCGCTAGCTAAGCGCGAAGCCGCTAAGGACCCATTATTAGTCCTAGGAGATTTTAATGCTCCGCATCCGGCCTGGGGCTACCACACCAACTCGGTCAAAGGCCGCGACTTATGGGCACAAATACAATCACACCATTTCACACTGCTTACAGACCCCGCCTTTCCTTCCCGTATCGGTAATAGTGCTACCCGCGACACCTGCCCAGACTTAACGTTCATAACGTCATATCCAGGTCAGGTACAGTGGACAAACACGGCAACTACGTTAGGAAGCGACCACTTTATCTTAGCCACAACCATCCAATTTCAAACACCCCGCACACGTTGCCGCCAGGCCACCCTGGTTCAATGGGACCACTTCAGGACCCTGCGAGAGAACAAAGAAAGTGGGCCTATTATTGATATCGAACAATGGACAAAACAAATGGTAGACGACGTTCAAACAACAACAGAGCATCTACCTGAAGACATACCAGCACCTTGCGTAGACGCCCGCCTGGCTTCACTATGGCGCCGATATTCCCGCATAGAAAATGAATGGAGGAAACAAAAACACAACTGAGAGCTCAAACTTCAACTAGCAGCTTTGAAGACGGACATTGAGGAACACGCCCTCACACTCCAGCGCAGCCAATGGGACGATATCTGTGACCGAATGCAGGGAAGTCTCGGAATGCGCTCTACGTGGCAGCTGCTGCGACATTTGCTCGACCCCACGACGGGGCGAACGGAGCAGCGCCTGCGCATGACGACACTCCTTCATAAATACCCTGGCACGGATGCAGACCTGATACAGGAAGCGCAGAAAAAATACCTTCCCGACTTCCCCACCCAACCCCTAACGAGTTATCCTGGCATCTCCAATCCCGACCTAGACCGAGATTTTACCCATTCGGAAATCCGAGCGGCGATCCTCAAGCTACGCACAGCTTCTGCCCCCGGATTAGATCACGTCACAAATAAAGCCATCCGTAACATGGACACTCGTTCCCTGGAATCCCTTACTGGCCTATTTTAACGAGTGCTGGCATAATGGCGCCATCCCAGCTATCTGGAAACAAGCCAAAATCGTCTTGATCCCTAAACCGGGCAAACCATTGTCACTAGAAAACCTTAGGCCAATTTCCCTCACTTCTTGCCTTGGGAAACTCTTCGAGCACGCCGTCCACACCCGCCTCACGCGATACTTAGAGGATAGTGATCAGTTACCTCCAACGATGGTGGGCTTTAGAGCTGACCTCTCTACGCAGGACATCATGCTACAGCTTCACCACGACATAATCACTCCCCCTAGACACTATGATACCCAGGCCATACTAGCCTTAGATTTAACAAAGGCATTTGATCAGGTGTCACATATTGCAATCCTACAAGGCCTCGCCAGCACTAATCCGGGAGAGCGCGTCTATAACTATATTAAAGACTTTCTTTCTAACCGCTCCGCCATCCTCCAAATTGGAGACCTCACCTCCTCCGAGATCCAAATAGGCGGAAGAGGCACCCCCCAGGGAGCTGTCCTCTCTCCTTTACTATTTAATCTCGCGCTTCTCAAACTACCACCCGCCTTAGCTGCCATCCCCGGTCTACATCATAGCATGTATGCGGATGACATCACCCTCTGGGTCACCAAGGGCAGTGATGCTGAACTGGAGGAAACCCTCAAGCTTGGTGTTCACACGGTATGCACCATTGCCGCCCAAGCTGGGTTAGCATGCTCTCCGACCAAATCTGCACTCCTCCTCTTACCACCTCCTACAGACCGATCCCACACTTCTCCCAATATCAGGGTGTGCGTTAACGAAGAACCGGTCCCTATTGTCACCACGTTGCGAGTGCTTGGACTGCTAATTCAACATAATCGTAAAAACTCTGCTTTTATCGCCAAATTTTCCTCCCAAGTGCAACAAAGCATTCGGCTCATATTCCGAATCACTATGCGGCACAAAGGACTGCTTGAGAAAGACTTGATTCGCCTGCTACATGCCTTTGTCCTTAGCCGCCTCACTTACACACTTCCTTACCTCCACCTTACGGTTACTGAAACCAACAAGATTGACATACTTATCCGTCAAGCATTTAGGGTCGCCCTCAAACTACCACACAATACTTCTACACAGCGTCTCCTTAGTTTAGGTCTTCATAACACAGCATCCGAGCTAGTTGAAGCACACCGTACAGGCCAATACGAACGCCTCTCGCGCTCTTCCACCGGCCGTCAAATCCTATCCCGTTTGAATCTTAATCCCCCTACAGAATGGACCCCTAAACAAGCCATTCCACGAGAGATACACTCCCGCCTGGTAGTAACTCCCCTTCCGCGAAATATGCACCCCACATTTCACGAGGGTCGTCGGCGCAGTAGAGCCTCCACTCATCATAAGTTATTTACTCATCGGTCGGACGTCCTCTATGTGGACGCGGCCGAATACGGACACCGGCCGGCATTCGCAGCCGTAGCGACCACCTCGACGGGCCAGGTGAAAACTTGTGCCACGGTCTTCACTGCTTTCCCGGAGCAGGCGGAAGAGGCCGCCATTGCACTTGCCCTCACCGCCACGCCATGTCCCAAGGTCATCGTATCTGATTCAAAAGCCGCCATCCTGAATTTCGCTAAAGGTTACATATCAGCCCCGGCCCAAACTATCCTGAGAGCCAAACCTCCTAATTCGTTTGAATCAAATGTCAGCTTAATCTGGACGCCAGCACACGCGGGACTCTGCGGAAACGAGTTGGCCCATTCCACAGCCCGAGGATACACCGTCCGGGCGGGATGGACCCAGTCTCTTGACCGCGAGGCCCGTTCAGCGCGCGAACGTCTAGTCGGCTTCTATGACATAACCTCACATTACCGTCTCTCCCGTCGCCTTTACCCTCCTGCGACCCAAGCCCTCTCCCGGGAAGAGAGTGTTATGTGGCGCCAGCTGCAGACACACTCCTTCCCAGTCCTCTCGTCCTCTCCCACATATACCCATCCCTCTACAATCCCACCTGCATTTTCTGCAGTGCCAGAGCTACTCTCTCCCATATATTATGGGAGTGTCCTTCTTTCCATCTCTCTCCCTTCCCCTCGGAGGAGCGGTGGGACGCTGCGCTACGCAGCTCAGACCCCACCACCCAATTACAGGTGGTCCGTCGGGCTGCCGAGGTCGCCGAGGCCCATGGGCTTCCGGCCACCAGGTGTGGCTAACTGCCGAAGGAGCGCGGAAATAACCGCCTCCACCTCTATATATAAATAAAGTTATTTCCATCCATCCATCCAATATCAGGATCGAACATCAACTGGATACCTTATAGCACAACCGCCTTGTTGGTGGTACTTCGAGGATTGAGGGTTTAGCAATCTAAAGGGGCGATATAATCTTCCCCTTGTTTTTAATTGACTCGCAGTATTACACTCATCACGAAGAGTGAGTTGAAAAAAGAATAGCCAAAAAGTGAACCCACCGGCCATTCTTCGGTATAGTGCCGGCCATTCTTCTTGACTGTACCATATGCTAGCGGAGCCACACTGCGTTGCACGCGAAGAGACCTAAGCAGCGCGTGCTCAA